>MU130875.1:16127-34509 GCA_015039435.1 Imleria badia
TCTTCCCTTCAACGCCCCACAAATGGAATTCCTAGGGATTGCTCACTTGCTCAGACCAACTTTGGTACACCAGAACAGGATGATCCTGATCTGTTTGCCATCCATGCACAGTTTGATCACTCGGCAGTCATTGCAGATGCTCATTACGTATTCAAAGCACCTACGCCCTTTCTTTGGTATCTCACATGGCAGTTTGTTCTATGCAGCGTGTTTCTGCCAAATGACATGGCTGTTTAGGCATTCCAGGCTTTTATTTAGACCCTAACATGGCTATATCAACAGATGTCAACCAGGCTGCCCAGCTGCTAGACTCCTTTAAGTCCTCCCTCTCCTTATTCATTCAATCTGCAACCCAGCAAGGCATTTAGCAGTTTCATTATACTGTTTTGAGCCATTGGACCAGCATCCTTCAGGGCTTCAGCTCTGATCTCATTTCCTACATCAACTTCATGTTACTGACCTCATCTTTCCCTATCTCTCAAACTCTCCCTCCGCTTATAGTCAGCCCCCAGCTAGCCCCTCACATTTGCCGCCTCTTTCCTGGAACCAACAGCTTTTCTTTCACCTCCCATCAGCAGGCCGAGCTCACACAGAGCTACCTGACTAATGAGCACGTCCTGGCCATCATGCCCACTGGAAGTGGAAAGAATTTGGCCTTTTTCGCTGCTCTATTGCTGAACCCCTCTGGCATGTTCATCATTATGACTCCATTTGTTGCATTGATGGAAGACATGTGTCAAAGGCTTACTGCTTATTCTATCTCTGGAGGGAAATGGTCAAGTGAGATTGATCCATTTGAAGCTAAGCTGGTTACCATTCCTGCCCATGAAGTGGGCATGTCACACTTTTTCCAATGGGCTGAGGCTAACTTGAATAGAATCTGTCAAGTGTTCTGAGATGAGGCACATTATGTCACTGGATCCTAGTGTCTTTGACTGGACTGAAATATTTGACCAACCACATGCGACAGAACGCCAAAGGTATGAGAAGGCATTACAGTGGGTATGACAACCATTGAAAATATTGATATCCACTGACCGCCTTGATGCAGAGACAGTGCAGCCATATGGGCAAACTTCACTGGGATGGACATGTTCTAGATGCTCACACCTGAGCAATGCTACCTAATGACCCCTTTTTCTAACACATTGATTCTCACATTTATTCATTATATCTGTGATTGAATGTAGGATATACTATTTGAAAACATAAAACATAAAACATAAAATACTGACTAGACAAGGCAGAAAGATGATGTAGCTACATATTGGCACAGTGTGATCAACAAATTCCACACTGGTAAAAATGCTATTGTGGAAACTGGTGCTTGAAAGGAAAAATAAGGTGTCAAGACGGACTTCTACATTGCCAAAATCGAGCTCCTACATTTGTTTGCAGATGAGTAGAAATTCAGGCACAATCATCCAGTATATCACACATGTTAGTGAGCGTCTTCTTATCCCACATTGCAAGCAGCCATTTCTGTGAATGAACAAGCATGCAAAGGAATTTTTCAGAACAGCTTGTCTGAATTTTGGACCAGCTAAGTGGCATTTTGAGGGCACAGGTACCGAAAAGGTTGGTGAAATTCCAAGGGTGGTAGAGCAGAATTATGTACAGCCAAAAAGAAAAAACAATCAACAGGGAAGCCAAAAATGAACAGTTACTAAAGCCTTCTGCCTTGATTCTTTCAACGGCCTTGCTTAACCTTGAACCCATCTGGACCACACATTACGGGCATCGCCCTAAACTTTGCTGTCCAATGCCATTTGTGTGTGAGGCCAAGCTGGTAAGACACCAAACTCTGCAGAGCCATGGGAGAAAAACCAGGGACTAGCACAGAGCATTAAAGCTGATGTTGTCAAATCTGCCATGCACAACAGCCAATGAAGAACAACAACAGGCACACAAACAAAAAACTAGGGTACCATGGTCATGGTCTCAGTGTCCAGCTGCTGCTGAAATGCGGAGCAACCATACAATTGCTGGACAAACTCTAAGAAGATCATGATGGCTACACCGACAACACAGACCAACCAAGAAGGTAACAAAGGAACATGAACAAGAGGGTGGTCTGAGTTCAGATCAGAAACAAAAGCATGAAGGGAGTACACATGCCTGGAGATTGTGATGAATCCATCAACAGTTTGCCATGGGTGGGCCGAAACTTAGTGAGCAAGGGTGGGGTGCGAACATTTGGGGACTTCTCCAAAACAAAAGTCACAAATTTGATATCCCAAATCATATTAACCACAGCCATTGATCATGTGATGCACCTGGTTCTGAGGCTGTGTCTCTTTGAAAAGCTGTTTTGAAGGCTGACCACAATTCTGCATTTTGTCTACAAGAGACTTGTTGAACCTCATAAATACCAGAATATCAAGTTTTCTCAAAGTAAGTAATCAAAATAATATAAACACAACATGCAACACAAAGACCTACTTCTCCATGGTGTAGGTGTGTTTGACACCATGGTACCTCATTCTAACATCCATATATCATGTGCCCCTCATACTCCGTAGCTTGGAACCATCATAGATATGATACAACATTGATAGCAGGCCAGGCATATGTCAAATACAAACCCTGCTCTAGCACATATTGAACGTAGGTCAAGCATGGGTCAGATATAGGTCGGGCAGAGGTCAAATATAGGTTGGGCAGAGGTCGAATATAGATTGAGTATAAAGGTCCAACATAGGTTGAATACAAACCTGGGGCTAGTATGAGTTGAGCACAGGTCACATACAAACCCAGGTCTAGCATTAGGTCAAGCATAGGTCACATTTTAGGGGGGTCCTAAAATGCAGGATATAGCTTGTTTTTCATACATTATACATATATTTTAGTGATTTTGCAATGGCATTGCATAAATAAGGGGTCATTGGAAAGCCAGAGAATACCCTAATTCCACCAGTGGTATTATGCATTTTGAGATGCCCCCCCTCCCCTTCCAAAAGCAAAGCTCAAGACATGCCCTCCAAAACATGCTCCAACCAGGGGTTAACCCCACCTCATTTATAAAAAAAATGTAGTATTCTATATGATTGAAACATATGTCTATCCAACAAGCCTGCACAACAAGCCTTTCAGAGTACATGTTGGCCTGGGGTCCCACAAGTTCCCTTCTTCACCTAGCTCCGATTTGGCGTCTGTAACCTTCAGTCCTGCCTTGCTAGTGAGTTTATCAATGATACACATTGCTGCCTCTCATTCATGCCAAATTTCCTGTGCCATAGTGTCTTTCTCATCATGGCAGGCATCATTCCCAAGTTATCCTGTGTCTTGTAATCTTGTTTCCATGTGGACTTTTCTTCAATAGAATTTCCCTGTCAATACAATGATGATCAGGACATTCTGGGATTGTGGATGAAGGGACCTATGTGTTGCTTGTTGTGCAAGGATGGGAAGCCCATATACCATCCATATGACATAGTGCTGAATGGACAGATGTTTGGCATTTGTCACATTGCAACCCCTGTCACCCTGGGGATTTTCCTGCAATTATATAAGGTGGAAAGATATGTGAGGTACATCGTGGAATAACATAGAAAATGGCCGCCAGATGTTACACCAGGTGGCTGAATGCTGTATATGCACATGTTCATGAGGTCCTTCAGTATGTAGATTGTAGTGATGTACAGTGTGTTACCTTGTCTCATGACCAGCACTCCAAAGGGAACATCTGAAAGACTCCACTGAAGGCCTTCCTTGAACAGTGTGGTGTTAATGTATACCCATATCTTGCTGCCTGACTGTACATATGTGTATGTACAGCCTGAGGCATCATGATGTGAATATGTGAGAAAGCCACTGTGGGTCATCAGGTCCCAGCCTTAAGCTCGAGAGGCGAAGGTCCTTGATCCTGGACATGGTTTCTTCGACTTGAGCAGACAGAGCAGGGAGAGACTCCTCAGGATGCTTCCTGATGCTGAAGAATTCATCATAGGCAACAAAATGAGTTCCAGCCTTCTGCTGAACATAGAGAGCCTGTAAAGCGGTCCAAGCTTTGCTGGATCATCCTGGTGCTGCCTGATGTGCACCCTCTGAACTGGAGTGATGTTCAGCATATGTTTTCCAGATGCCGGGTATTGGTCGATGTACAAACAGGCCTCAGCAAAACCAGCAGAGGCAAGACTTCATTCACTACAACATACAACTCACCAAAGCCCCTAAAAAAACAACACAGAAACCACCTCCCTACGCCAGCCCATATAGCCGGCACCAGAAAGACAGTCGAAACAAAGACAAGCCCATAATCCGACAAAAGACACCCCAGCAAACAAAAAAAAGAAGGAACACCTGCATGCTAAGGGGCTGCGAGGACATGGAGAGGGGAAGGAAGCAAGGACCACAACTCCCACAACTCAGCACCAAGCCTGAGACATAAAACAAGACAACACAGACACAAAACAGATGCTGAACATCACTCCAGTTCAGAGGGTGCACATCAGGCAGCACCAGGATGATCCAGCAAAGCTTGGACCGCTTTACAGGCTCTCTATGTTCAGCAGAAGGCTGGAACTCATTTTGTTGCCTATGATGAATTCTTCAGCATCAGGAAGCATCCTGAGGAGTCTCTCCCTGCTCTGTCTGCTCGAGTCGAAGAAACCATGTCCAGGATCAAGGAGCTTCACCCCTCGAGCTTTGACCTTGCTAAGCTGGATGATGAACTCGCTTGCATGGCCATGATTCATGCTTTAGGACCAGACTACTACCACTTCACATCCTCCCTTGCGCTCCTGACTGCTCTTGACAAAAACAAGGTCAAGGCGGCGTTCCAGACTGAGGAAATCAACCGCCGCCGGTTCCAGCCCAGTCCCAAGTAACTCTGTCCTCTCAGTGACTCGCCATTGGCTGCGCAACTATACCCCACATCGCGTGCCAATCACCCTGGCGAACAACACTGTTGTCTATTCAGCAGGTGTTGGGTCTGTAGTCTTCAATCCGGTCATTGAGGAAAAAGGGGCTAGGGCGGTCGCGTTCTGCACGTTCCTGACCTCCGACACAATCTACTGTCTGTTCTCCATCTTACTCGTCACTCTGACCTTGTTGTGGATCCATATCAATGATACCCATATGGCCTTTTCGTGTCCCGCTGGACCGCCGTGATTCGTTGCATCTATCAAAGGCCACAATGCTGCGTTTTTGGACGGCACACGCATCCTGCCACCACTGCGCCATTAGACATGTCCCTCTGGGATCGCAGGTTTGCCCACCATAACTTGGCAGACATCAGAGCATTGCTGGATCGCACACTCGTCACTGGCTTGAAGTGTTAAAACTGCGCCAGACCCTATCTGTGAACCATGCCTTGCTGGCAAAAAGCATTCCAACCCATTCCCACCGTCCCAAAGTCGATCCTCTCACCCTCTCGAGCTCGTCCACACCGCCGTTCATCAGGTATCCCATCCATCCTTCTCAGGCTGCCGCTACTGGGTCACCTTCATCGATGATCTTGAGGTTTCGCTTTGTCATGCCTATCAAGCACAAGTCAGACATCCTTGGCGCATTTAAAACTTTCAAGGCGTTTCCAGAGATCCAGTCAGAACGCAGAACAAAAGCATTGTGCGATGACAAGGGTGGCGAGTATATGAGCCACGCTTTTGCACATTTCACTACCCAGAATGGCATAATGCGTCAGCATACTGTCAGGGCTCGCCCTCAGCAGAACGGCAGTGCAGAGAGGGCCAATAGGCTTTTGAGGCTGTACTGCCTATGTGCATGTACAGAAGGACAAGCGTCCTGGGTTTGGTTCTCATGCTGAGAAATGCATCTTCATTGGTTATCTAGATGGTTAGATGGCATGGAAGTTCTACAACCCTTCCACAAAGCGTACCATCATCTCAGAGCGAGCTGACTTACCACTCCCATGCATCCAGGCCTGTCCCTATCGCATAGCCAGTCCCCCAAAACGATGGAGGACCAAGCCTTCATGCGCTCTGTCAATTATGGTGGCGCTCTAGGGTATCTACAATACCTGTCATGCACCACTCGTCCTAACATTGCCTATGGTGTTGGCCAACTCGCTTCCTTCACCATGAATCCTGGAACCATGCAGTGGAACGCTCTCAAACACCTCTTCCGATCAAGGGCTCCCTCGAGTTGCTACAGGAGATTGGCTTCCCTTTGCTCGCATCAGCCGTCCTGTGGATGGATAATCAGTCAGCCATTCAGGTGGCGAAACATCCAGAACAACATGGACGCATGAAGCAATTAGATCTGCGCTGGTTTTGGCTTCGAGATACTGTGGATAAAGGGATCATCTCGCCATCCTGTGTGCACACTGCTGAGATGCCTGCGGACCTGTTAACCCAAGGCCTTGCCTCGGGAAAAGGTGCAGCGCTTCTGCAGCATGCTGGGACTTGCTAGACTCGGGGGGAGTTAGCTTGATTGCCAGAAATGCGCAATCAGTGTTAGGTTTTGTGATTCCGCACCTCATTTACTTACTCTCCAGAGCTCTATTTCACTTGTCACCGCGCCCATTCGATTCCTCGTGGTCGACTTTCCTATACCCCAACTCGGTTGGACTTTCTACACCTCTATCCTGCAGTGTTACCCATGCAGAGACTTGATGTGCACACTTACTCCCTGGAAGTCCACTGTCCTCCTTGGTTACTCAGAGTGGACTTCAGGTCTGTATATCCTTACCACCTGTCTCAATATTATCTTGGCTACTCACAGTGGATTCCAGAGTCGTCCTGAGTTGCTCCGCTTGGCTTGTCGCCCTCACAAGCTTTCAGCTCTCAACACAACCATCAAAGCTCCCCTCACCTTGCCACATTTCTTTCCTCCATCCTTACTTTACTGTGGCATTCACTTCATCTGAGACCGACCTCAACTACCCACTCACACTCTCAGAAGCGCATGATTCTCCCAAGTTTGCCATTTCCCAAGTGCACCACAACACCGAGTTGTTCACCAGCATCACACATCTGCAGAATGTTCTGATTTCATCGTTATCCCCTGATCGTTATTGATACACAGTTGTACTCAATCATGACCACCCTGATATATATGACACCTCACATGTCAAGAAACTCGACATAGGAGATCAGCAAGTCCCTACATGAGCCTTCATATCTATTCATTGACCTTATCCTCACACAGCATCAAACTTACCCCAGTCAATGCTATGGGTCAAAACTCACTTGTATCTTACCCATGAGAACATGTTCAACATCAACTCAGAGTAAGTTTCCCATCATTCCTCAAATGCAACTAATGCTTCACCAGACTGGGCAGAAGCAAGGTCGTCTGGAAAAATCAGGAGATATAGGGCGATGTTGTGGAATGTGGTACTCCAGAAAGATGAGGCTGTTGAGAGGCAATGCGGTGTGAATCCGAGTTGTGTATATGGGCTATTGGAAGCTCAAGAGCAGATCCAGAATGGAATGACTGATACAGTGCCCAATATCCTAGACATGCTCAGTCCTGTTGGGGTTGGACTTTGAAACTCTAAGCCAGCGAGACCAATGGGACTCTCTGTTAGGTTTTGTGATTCCACACCTCATTTACTGACTTTCCAGTGCTCTATTTGACTTCTAACCATGCCCATTCGATTCCTCATGGTCAACTTTCTTATACCCCAACTTGGTTGGACTTCCTACAGCTCTATCTTGCAGTGTTACCCATGCAGAGACTTTACTTCACACTGTGGCTTATCTGTTTATCTTTGTTTACTTGATGCGCGCACTTACTCACAGTGGACTCCAGAGTCATCCTGAGTTGCTCCTTTCGCTTGGCTAGTCGCCCTGATAAGCTTTCAGCTCTCAACACACCCTGAACTGCGCTGCATAGATAAGCGTGCAGCAACAGCATTGCAACTTGAACCCATCGTCCGATGTGCCAATGTGTTTTAAAAAAAATTCTATTTGACCTCCAAGCTTTTCAGTCCAATATCCAGGCTAGCATCGGATAACCAGATAGGCTGGTACATTTATTTAGGCGCAAGGAGGGTGAACGGATCCGCCAGGTGCTACTGTGACTTCTACCCTGCTAGCATTTCCAGAATGAAGACTATTCCTGCTACAAAGGGCTGTGGGTCTTTGCCATGCATGTAATGACTGCGCTGCATATATAAGAGCACAGCAGCAGTGTTGCAACTTGAATCCACTGTCCAGTGCGCCAATAAATTTCCAAGCGTGACAAGCCACCAGTATTGCGGCCACCATTGAACAGATTCACAAGACACATCAAATGACAACCGGCATTGTGGAACTCTGTCAGTCGAGTCCAGACGGTATGAGCAGCAATATGGTAGTTGGAGGAGATCATCTCCATCTCCATCAATGAGTCATTGGCTTCGCAGGGCTTGAGGACATCCTGAGTTTCCTGTAGATTTTCTTATGAAATCACAAGCAACTTTCATTGCATTGTTGCAAGTTTCTCCTTGTCAAGGTGTAAGATTGTGACAGGATTGGATTGCCACTGATATCTGACCTCCCAGCTAAAAGGAATGCATAAAGGGCCACAACACCCCATTTGGAGACTTCCGTCCACGTATACTCAAGGATTGCTGGCTCAATGAATTGGCCAACCGATGTCGATGTTCACAAGATCATGGAGGCAGCAGAAATCATCCCAATCAAGGATCCAGAAGAAAACGAGTTTTTTGGCGAACACAACATACACAGAGTGTTTCAAGACTGTGTACCAGTGTTACCTGATGTGGACTGGAATTACACATCCTACAAACTGCCTGGCATTCCCATCATGGTGGCTTTGGAAGAACCCGAGTGCGACCTACCCGATGGAAGGGAGACGCAAGAAAACAGCAGGTACAAGGAATCTATCCTCCCTGAAACTACGAATATCCCTCAAACTGGCCTGAGAAATGTACATCTCTCAGAGGGTCTGTCTGGCTTTATTCAGCTGAATGTGAGTGAAGAAAAGTTTCCACTTGCCCAGCTGAGGAACCACGGAGTTTAGCGGCAGGTATGCTGGAAATTCCATCAGGTCTTGTCAGATCCCTGAATGGAACGCTTCTCAGGAACATATCATAGAGCGCAGGAAACTGCTTTGGAAGCATTTCAGTCGGTGGCCAGTCCTGCACGAGCTTTGGTAAGGCACAGCAAGAATTATGTATTATGTAGTGAGCAAGTAATTCAGGTAGAGTACCTTTAACTTTAGCGCTATGCTCATGCTTCCGCTCGATGTGTTTCCTCACTCTCCCACTCTTCCTGGATGTCGTGGTGCGTCCCTACAACCTCCCTGGTGGTCCCTGCATCTGCGCTTCTGTTTACACGCTGCTTCGTACAGCATGATGCGCTCCCTTGTGCTCTCAGGCCGGTCAGGCGGCTATGTAGGCGCGTCTGGAGGATGTTTATCATTGCCCGTCGCATTCACAGGATGTATTGAGGAAGTCGTGCGGAATCGCAAAACCTAACACATATATGGGCAGGATGGAATATGGGCAGGATGGAACTTGTGATATCTGATCACATAGACATCGAGACCTTGAATCTTACAATCCAGATCAAGATGAACCAAGCTATTGTCGTGGATGTAATAGCTGGCTTTATTGCAGTTACTTGGAAAGCCTGCAAAATGGCACCACACAAATGAAGGAAGCTGTCATTCAAATGAGCATGGAAACAAATATGTTGTTGGTGCCAGATTTCATCATGCTTCTGTGCCTTCCAACATTCAGTGGGAAATCACATGGCATGGTAGGTAATGAAATGCAGACATCATGGATCTGGGAAGAGCTTCATGGAGCACAGAAAGCAAGGAAAGAAGAACATGGGCATGGCAAGACTGGGGTTACACTGGATGCCATGAACCAAGCCAAAAAGCTGCATCTCCCTTACTGCACCCGCACCAGCTGCATAGCCACAGAAAAGGATGTGGCATTCCCCTTCATGCTGGAATGTAGTCAATGGCCCAAGTTATAGGGTGTGCTCAAAAATGGGTTAAAAACCCCAAAACAGTATGTTATCCTAGAATGCCTATGTAACTCATGATTGCATGATTTGCGATACTAATAAATATGGCCTAGAATATTTTATCAACTCACCTTCCTCTCAGCCTAATAGCCTTTAAATTTTAGAAATTTTACCAAGTTTAATAATTTGATACTTTGACTATGATCATTCTATCTCTTAATTTGAATTTGGCTGGGACAAGCATGAAATTTGAATTTTAGTGTTTTCATATTTCCAGTTTTAAATATGTAGATCTTCAAAAATCTCAAAAATGGGAGATTAAGTAGTTTGCTACTTGGCCAAGTGGGCCTGTCCCTGAATCCTCACAGAAGATGATCTTCACCCAGCAGACCCAGATGCTGTCACTGCTCCACTCATGTATCAAGCTGGCACCTACTTCATATGTGATGTAGTAGCAGACTCTAGAATCCCCTTCTATTGCATACCATACTCCAAGACATTCAATTCCCAGTACATCCTCCATGCATATAACAAGGGCATGGTAAATGAGCTTCATCATCCTTGCAGTCAAGGAGCTCCAAACTACCTGAGTACAGCCCCTATGGACCGCGCCAGCAACCATTCATCCTATCAGACCAGATTGGTCCATCATTTCAGACCCCCTTGCCCGTCCTCAGTCCCAGTGTCAATCATGTTCCACTCCTGGAACCCCCACACCCTCATGGTCCTAATGTTAACTATTTCCATTATCATGGAGGTGGAAACTGCCAACCTGCCATTGATGATGATGAACCCCACCTTCAAGAGGATCCTTGCAATCCTCTCAAAATTGAAGTTCATGTCATCTTGAAACAGATGTTCTTTTACATTGTCCAAGAATTCCTGAACAAGAAGAGTCAGCTTGAAGGTGCATGGATTAACATTCCCCAGGCTCTCAGACATGAGTTCGCTGTAGAAGATCTCTATCTAACACTCAACCTTTCCTTCCATTCAGTCCAATATACCATCGCTTCTATTGACCAGTAGGCCATGCATTTCAACCGCTTTGTCCCACCCAGCATCCCTCAAAGAGCTGGTCAGAACTGTGGGAAATCCTGATACTTCAACACTTATCTCAACCTCCTTCATTGCCTTTCACCTCAGCAACTGTCCTGTGTCCAATCCAAACTTCGAACAAAGTTCAATGCTTTGGCATGGATACATACCAAGTCCGATCGCATGTGGTGCACCAGGAAGATGGCTTCCACAAGAAGGATGCATCTTCCCAGAGGTAGTACTCAGGGTCCCAAGGTCTCTGTAAATCCCTTAGTCCTCATATGCCTTGGTGGACAGCCCAAACTCTGTCCACCTCCGAGGCCTCAACAGCTCCAACAGGACAAAGAAAAGGAACATGACAGGGAGGATGGGAGAGATTGAAAGGGGTATAAGTGTTGACAGCTGAAAGCTTGTGAGGGCGACTAGCCAAGCTTGGGAAAGGAGTAACCAAGGAGGGAGAGACCACCAATCAATAAGACTCACAGAGTCGGTGTCAACGAGCTCCACACGTGTTCGCAAACACCTTGCTGTGAAGGTACAGGGCCTGCTCTCCTTTTGACCCTTTCAGCCTTCCTTGGAGCAATTCCAAACCTCCACTAAAGCCAATGCACCTAGCATGAGTAGTTCCGAAAACGAAGATACTTGAGTGCAGCCCCTGAAATCTGTCATCTTGCATGCAAAGGGCATAGTCTGTATATGTGGCAAGCATAAAACCTAAGCCAGTAAATCTAATGGTACATATTCTGACCCGGTTGCATGTGTAGGGGCAGGAATTTCTGTGGCCACATATTCAACCTCTCAATGATCACTGTGAGTGTATCTTTATTCAGACATGTTTTGGTATCACCAAAGGCATGAATGAGCCTTCATACAAGAAGAGTGTGCACAAAACGAACGAGCAGGTTATGCGGAAGGTCTTTACATGTCCAGAATGTAGGACTGAGGTGGTGTTGCTAATGGTGCATACTGATCGATAGGGGGAGAACATGCCATTTTGGGTGGACCTCCTGAGGAGATGAAGCATATGAAGGATTGGATCATTGAGACTGTGAAGGCCAGCATGAAGAAGTTGGGGATCAGGTCAACCTGCTCCCTGCAAGGTCGATGAGAAGAACCCAGACAGCTCACATGACATATGGTGTGAAGGAAAGGATTTGAAGGTCAATGAGCTCAAACTGCCTTGATGTACAATAGAGCTGTCAAACGCCATATGTTCAAACAGGAATATCACTGCAATTGGAGGTGTGCCTGGAGGGCCAGAGGTGGACTTGGGGATTGCAACTGAGATGTCTTCTGGCTGGCTTTGATCTGACAGCCACTTTTCCCATTGGGCCAGAACCAACTTAGAGCTAGCTGAAGAAAGCCATTGCAGCGAACGCAGTGCTGATGCTGATGGAGTGGACCATGCCAGGACATCTTCATGGTCTGGCTGTGGTGGTTTCCAGTCTCTTCTGCAAGTTTATGCAACAGATTAACACTATTGTTGTTGTTTAAAAATCTACCATCTTCACAACCAACACGGACAACCCGCAACCAACAATCAACATGTCCGAATATCATACCCTCCAACCTGACACCTGAAAGGGCGTGTTCCCGGTCTCGCTAAGCATGGTCTACAGCGAGTCCCCATCCCCAGACCGTCCCGCCTCTACCATGTACTCTGGGGATCTGTACCTTGGGCCTGCCGACATCTGGATTGTTCAGGACAGGGGATGGAGGAGGTGGACATCCTCTATATCTCTTCTGCTAGACATCAATGGTAGCTTTACAGATCCCCTTGGCATACAATTAGTTACAGATGAAGAAACGCACACCTGCCGGTTACAAGACATATGCTTGGTCTGGGAGATGCGGACAAAATGACGGTAGTGATCCGAGAGAAGATATATACTGCAGCTGGAATTAGAACAGGAGACTCAGGTCATAGTGCCATATGAGTATGTTGTTTGAATTCCACTTGAACTTCGAGAACTAACCTATCACAAATGCATCAGAAAATGAAGCCAAGGCCACGGGGCGGTTGCAGAGAGTGCAACAGGTGGTTGAAAAGTGACATGACCAGTGACAGCCTATTAATACCATGTACACCTCAATGATGGAACATAAAAGCAAGAGGGCTGACAAAGGGAAATGCCAGGCAGACCCAGAGCCTGACATGGGGAGGCGAGAGGAGGGACTTCAAGCGTCCAGTTCTTGTGATGCCAAATGTTGCTGAAGTATCACTTTTCTTCTGAGAATTATACAACTTTAAACACAACTCGTAGCAACACTGACAATGCAATCTGTGATGACAGAGATAACCTGCCCACCAAATACCCCCACCATGGAGGGCATGATAGACAATGTTTAGAATTATATAGCAAATACAGAAAATAATAATCCTGGGAATTAATAATCTCTCTCAAGAAATCTTCCGTCGTCTGCTGAGGGTCGTGCACAGAATTGCCTGATACTGATTCTGTAGATCCCATCTCCCAACATGGCATAGTCAATGACAGTAGAAGTCACAGCACCTATGTGCTTGTGTGGTGATGAGGAGATTTGTGTTTCCGGCATAGCTGGCATGATCTAGAATCTTGTCAAGCTGCTCAGTCCGCTGGCCATGGATGGTGGGGTCGGTGATGGATGGTCCTCTCATGAAGTGACATATCCCTGCTGAACCAGGAGATCAAGAAGTTGAAGAACCCGACTTTGTCGGAGTTCCTCATATCCCTCGCTGCAGATCCCCTCTTGCCAATAGAGAGAACATTTCCCCTTCCCATTGGGTTAGGCAGTCAGTACACTGAATCTCTCAAGCATGGGTCAGAGCTGTGCATTCATACTAGGTTCACATTCTGGACATACACTTATTTTCATCTTTCTGTCTATACTGTAAATCACCTCACCACTCAGTATGTTGCACAATAAATGTTCTATTGGATTTCATAAAGCGGATGGTTGCTATGCCTCCATACCCAATCCTCACTTCCTTGAGGAAACAAAATTCCAACAATTCGAAGAACTCGAACCTAACTACTTTGAGTATCTGAGATTGCTCGAGACTACTGACGAGGATGATTCAGATGGAGATGAATCTAAGGTCCAACAGCTCCTAGGCGAGGATATGACTTTGGAGACTACCAGAGATGACACTGATGATTATAAAGAAGCCGAAGACAATAATGATGATGATGACACACCACTAACTTCTGTTCCTGAACCATTCCCTATTATGAAAGTTAATGAGAATTTCTTCCTGACTTTCGTAGCCAACATCTTTATATTCTAGAATCATGTCGTTCAATCTGAGCTTCACCATCCAATCCCGCACCGCTCTTCTCATTGGCTCTTCCAACTATACAGTATGGGCTCACCAAGTGCCCAACATACTTACCATGGCTACTTGGTGGAGTATTGTTGATGGTACTTTGTTACACACTGCTCAAGCAGATGCTGCCACTATGGCTCTATGGGAATCAAATGACCGCCAAGCACAGGCCATGATTGCCATATTCATACATGCCGATATGCAACACCTCCAAAAGGATACCTACATTGCCTTTGTTGGTCCACCTGCCAACCCACATCCATCACTCTCCAAAGATCTATGGGATCAACTAAACACCCTTTACTCTCCCATGGGGATTGTAGGACAGTTTGAGGCCTTCTCTGAAGCTTTATGTATTCGGATTTAAGATCTGAACGAAGGTCATCATCATGGACCTACCTCTGATGAGCCCACTATTGCGTCCCAAATTAACAAGTTAACGTCCACCTATGACAAGATGGCTTCTGCCGGTCTTACATTATCAGAGAACCTCAAGGCCATGATCCTCCTAAATGCCCTTCCATCATCATACCACTCCCTTGTCTCCACTATTGTGCAAGCAACCACTGCTGCTCAGGTTCACCTTGGATCATGTAATTCCAAAGGTTGTGGTTGAAGGACAACTGAGGCACACTTCCCAGTCCAATTGTCAAGGCCTGGCACAGTGCATGACTGCTGTGCAGCATGAATCAGTAGCCGCTGCCAATAGGACTTCCACCATACAGCACGCTCGCTCCCTCCAAGCCCACTTGCTCTCATTTTGGCCAAAGTCACACTAGTGACAGTTGCTAGCAAGTGTATGGCCATCCCGGACAGTCCAATTCCCAACCATAACAACAGTAAAATCATGGTTGCCAACCTAATAGACCCAACACTGGCTCTAGAGGTCGCTTGGGTCCAAACCAAGGGAATCATAGATGTTGCGGAGACTACAAAGGAAAGGATAGAGCTCGTGCTAATGCATGGGAAGAAGGCGATGCCTTTGCTAATGTTGTCATGCATGACAGTTACAGCATGGATCCCAACTATTACAGTTTGGAGATTGAGTATGATGAACCCACCATTTACGCGGATGCTCCCATGCTCACTAACTACAAGTATGACGTGGAGATAGATGATGGAGCCCACAGACCTGTTGCAGGTCCTTTCCAACAGTCATACAAAGAACCATACATGCCTACAAGGCCATTTCGGTCCAGATCCCTCTCCTGTTGAGCGAGAGAGTGGATCTAGTATCAAGCCCAAGACCAAGAAGAAGAAGCAGAAGGGAACAATGAATGCCATCATTCATTCTGACTCCAGACGAAACCAAGATGGTATCTGGAAGTCTGGTTATGACCATGAAAGAATGATCAAGGAATGGGATGATGAGGCTACATATTCTGATCATGAGAATGTAGCTGATGGTGAATATTATTACAATTCTTGTTATTCAAGGGCTTGTGCCCTAGGCTCGAAAAGTTTACTAGATTTCTACCATGGTCACTGGCTTGTTGATTCAGGTTGTTCTGATCACATTATGCCATACCTGGATGATTTCTCAAATTTAGCACAGGGTGAACAATATGCATCCACTGCTAATGGTGCTGTTGTCAAGATGATCAGACCAGGGACCATTGTTCTGCAGCAGGACACGCTTCACACTCCGCCAATTACATTAATGGAAGTATGCTATGCTCCAGAAGCAGCACACTGTCTATTATTGGTCACTGCGCTTATGAATCAGGGTTTCTGTTGTGAAATCACTGACAAGACCAAGATCTGGAATAAACAGGGGCGCTTGGTAATGCAGGCTGCTGCCTTGTTACCTAGCACCTCTCTTCACTGGTTTCAGTCATGATCAATTACTCCAGGGTCGAGAGTTCTATCCCTACAGGACATGAAATCTTATGACTTGTGGCATTACTGCCTTGAACATTGCTCCAAAGGTGTGCTTCGTCAAGCACATGACAAATCAAAGGGTATTCCCTTTCTAGATCCTCCTAAGACCTCTCCTCCATGTTGAGGATGTCAATTGGATTTATGCATGTCTACCACCTTCCTTCTGGTAAGATGCCATGGAGACAGCTCTGCACATTTATAATCGTCAACCTATGCGTCGTCTAGACTGGTCACCTTCCATAACTATATGGAATGGTGAGACACCCAATGTGTCTTATTTCAAGGTCTTTGGATGTTTGGCCTACATCTTTATTTCCAAAGAGGATTACCGAAACAAGCTCTCCGCTAAAGCTGAAGAAGCTACTTTTATTGGTTATGAAAGAGAAACCAAAGGATACCATTTCTGGTCCCCACAGCACAGATGAGTGGTAGTCTTGTCCACAGCCACCTTTGATGAATTCATTTTTCCACATTGTTCCAGAAAGTCAGAAGACAAACCATCTCCTATTCCACAACACAATGAGAACCAGGAATCTATTATGGATCCAAATTCTACAGTTGATGATATACCGGTTCAACATCATTGAAACAACCAGTACTCACTACGAGTATGAGCTATTTGCAAGAGGCAAGTGGAGCGAGTGCGAGTAGCAGTGAAGAATGGGAATTCTCCAAGAGGACAAGACTGGGGGTTCCAGCCCTGTGCTCCTGGCCTTTATATACTAGATAGGGGTTTGTACATGTGTACACTAGATCTACCGATATCCTATGCTAGGTGAGTCGCTATGAGTCAGTGCTAGTCAGAGCGAGGGGCACATCCCATGAGGCGAGGAGTTAGTAGGAGTCGATGTGAGTCACTATGGCTGCCATGAGGTGAGCATGGGGTGTGGCAGCGCGGATCAGGGGTAGATGGCTAGGTATGACTGTCCGGGCTGTGCACTGAGGTGAGATGAGGTGCATGAGGCAGCCATGAGGTTGAGCAGTCTAGACCCAAAGAATATGAGAAGGGTTTCGGGTGATAGGGGTTAGAGATAGGGGCTAGATGCGAAACCGGGTGTAGGGACTCAGGAAAAATAGGGAAAAATAGGGGAAAAATGGTAGGATCTTGTAGCATTTGTAACAATCATTACAACTTTCCAGGGGAATGGCACAGAGACCTTCCACCTCTGGATGATTGATATATCCCCAATCAACAAGTTCCACCAGGTGCTCAACAGCCACCTGAAGATCCTCACACTCCATTACAACCTGCTCCAGTTGCACCTGAACCCAGAAGAGGTCAGAGAGTAAGACAACACTGGATACTCCCAGACAATGCCTATGGCAATTGTCCTCCCATTGAGATAGAAAGGAATCTACAACAGGGTGGAGATCTGATGCAGGATGAAGACCTTGGACAGCTGTCTAGTGTGAAGTTTTTCAAGCACATTTTAGCTTCAGCAGCTCCACGAACAATCCGAGTGGAGGATAGCAATGGAAGAGGGGATTAAATTCCTCCAAGAGAGAAAAGTCTGGGACTTGGTCGACCTCCCACCTGATCAAAATACTGTCAAATGGAGATGGATATATATTATCAAAAGTGATGGCAGACACAAGGCCCACTTCATTGCGAAAGGTTTTACGCAAATATATAGAATAGACTTCAAAGAAACCTTCTCTCCTATTGCCAGATTCGAAACTGTGCAACTTCTTCTCTCCATAGTAGCACTCGAAGATTGGGAAAACGAGACAGAGCAAGGCATTACACAAATCCTTATTAGAGATGGGCTTGATCTGAACCCATGCTGATCCTGGCATCTACATTCATTTTTATGGTTTAGACATTATTATTTTGGTCATTTACGTTGATGATTCTCTTTTCATTGGTTCCAACAAACTCTACCTCAAGCTCAAAAAGAAGCAATTCATGAATTGTTGGGAAAGTTGAGACCTTGGTGAAGTGACTGAATATCTAGACATGCAGATCACTCAAGATCATGCTAAATGCACACTATGGCTGGACCAGATCTCCTACGCTTTGAAAGTCATTCAGAGATTTAATCTCGCAGATGCCAAAGTCACTCACTGAAACAACCAGTACTCACTGCGAGTACGAGCTATTACTAGAGGCAAATAGAGCGAGTGCGAGTAGCAGTGAAGAATGGGAATTCTCCAAGAGGACAAGACTGGGGATTCCAGCCCTGCGCTCCTGGCCTTTATATACTAGATAGGGGTTTGTACATGTGTACACTAGATCTATCGATATCCTATGCTAGATGAGTCGCTATGAGTC
>MU130875.1:44017-56634 GCA_015039435.1 Imleria badia
GGGAGATGAAAAGATAAGAAGAAAGAGATAGTGTCCTGATCACGTTGATCATATGCAATAAGATAAGATAAGATCTGAAAGGGAGAAATGATACGTCCAGAAGATGACGATCATAACAGAAAGAGGATGTCGAGATGTCTTCCCACTTTAAAAATCTGAGACCTCTTCAATGGGGGCGACAGCCACTTCCTCAACAGGTTCTTCATAGCACATCTTTAAGGTTTGGAGGACTTTTGCCTTGCTTTTGCCCAGGGTGATCAGGGTTTGAACATAGGTGTCTATGGTAGGTATGGTGGTAGAACAGGCAGGAGTGGGAGGCATTGTGGAGTGCTAATGGTGGTGTTGGTGGTGCGTACATTCTATGGGCGAGGGGAGGAAGAGTTGTTTAGAGTGCAACATTGGTTGGTGCCATGACCTGTTTTTCTCCATTGGAAACATTGGTTTTCGTGCATGCATCTGGCTTGTTCAGCAGGAGTTAACTTGGTTAAGGTTACAGTATCAACATCCATGGCATTTGGGTCACAAGTGATGGAGGGTCTATTGGTAAGGAAGAAGGGAGCAGTGTTCCTTTCTTTAATAGCTTCGATGTGCATCTTTTGCGTATGAAAAACTTTGGACTAATTGATCTAAGTGTCAATGGTGGTGGGGATGGTAGCCATGGAGAGGATCATGGTCATGATTTGTGGATTGAGTCCAAGAGAGAACTGGTCATGAGGGTGATAGGGTCTGTGGTGCCTATGCTAGCGACAAGGTTTTGGAAGTTGGTGGTGTAGTTTTGGAAACCATCGTTGTATGTTCCATCAGGTTTCTTGACAGGTCATTGTCTGAGTTTTGTGAGTTTGTTCCTGTTGATAAGTCATGCTGGGAACGGGATGCGAACGATGCGGAATGGAATGACAGCTGTTAATCGCGATAATGGACAAGGTACAGTAGGGGGAATGGATATGAGATAAGCTAGGTACTGTATAGTCATTATGTAAGCGGTGGCATGACAAATGATTCTACTCCAACACACCCCCTGAATCATGAGCAAGTTCGAGCAAATGAAAAACGAACAAAATGAATGACAAAACGACAAAAGTAATATGTGCATCCCCTGAAAGTCTGAAAGTTACCATGCAGCATCAGGTACCTCTTCAACGAGATTAGCACACTCCTTCTCCTCCAGACCGGTATAAAAACTTGCACATGATAGCAGCAGGCTGAGTGGAGAGACCAAGAACGTGATGGACGAGCGCAGCAGTAGCTTTGAGCTGACATAGGTGAATGCTGTTTTTGGATCGGGTGTGGTCTCCATGCCCAATGCAATGCCCCAGAAATTGGCACAAATGAGTAATGAGCGCATACAAAGCATCATGGTGGTGAATTCTCGAAACAAAGAGTTGGAAGTGAAGTGGTAGGAGAAAATGAATGTGGATGTATGCGGGTTGGGTTATGTGGATGAGCCCGTTGGGGTGGATGTATGCAGAGGTGGATGTATGCGGTCGAAGGTGTGGATGTGGATATATGCAGGTTGGAGCTCCTACTCCAGGTCTGAGAAATGATCTACAAAATGATCCACAACACCTGCAACGTGGCCCATTGGTCTACAGCTTGTTCATGCGGTTTGCAGTGCCTGCGACGCGGTCCATCGGTTGTCAGCGCACTCGCACAGCCGGTCATGCAGTTATCAAATTGATGCACCCCGATAACGCGAGGGTAGGTCCGTTATGTTGACAAGTCATATTCCAGGAACGGGACACAAATGATGCGGAATGGAGTGACAGATGTTAATCGCGATAACAGACAAGGTATGGTAGGGGGAATGGATATGAGATAAGCTAGGTACTGTATAGTCATTATGTAAGCGGTGGCATAACAAATGATTCCACTCCAATAGTTCCTGGTAGTGGCTTTGACGTCAAAGGGGAAGAAGGTGGTTTCAAAATCAGTGGTGAAGGCCTCAAAGGTTTTTGTGGCTGGTAATGTGGTGGTGTCAGTGAGTCTGTCATACCATTTCTCAGAGAATGCCACTCCACATCCTTTGCTCATTTTATTGAGTGTGGTGGTGACCTTGGTGTCCTCATCGGTATAGAGAGTTTTGTTGATGTTAAAGCAAACCCTCATGGCTTTGATCCATCAGGTGGCATCAGTTGGTTCATTTGTGAAGTCAGCGGGGAGGGCTGCCTTGATCTTGGGGGTCTGGGGGGGCTGAGAGTCTGGGGGGTGGGTGAATGAGGTGGTGCAGCAGCAAGGGTTGTTGTTTGAGGGGGTAAGGCAAAGGTTGAGGGTCTAGTCCAAGGGACAGCAGCTAGGGAGGTCTGGACTGGGATGGCTGGGATGGTTATGAGCAAGGTATCTGGGCTAGGGGGTGCAAGTTCAATGTCTGGGTCTGGGATGTTAGAGGGATAGAATTCCTCTTTGCTGTCACTGGGCAGTCTAAGGCCCCTTCTGGGTGGAATGTTTGCTGAGGGGGTGTCCTGCTCCTAGATAGGAGGGATGAAGGAGATTCTTGATCTTTTGTTATGTGAGTCGTATGTGTCTACGTCGAGGGTAACACCTGTTGTCTCAAGGGAGGCACAATCAATCTTTGTTTGAGAGACGAAAGAAATGAGGACAAGTGCTAAGATGAGCACTGGATCTTTAGAATAGAGCTTTGGTGAGCACCAGGACAAGGGGAGCTTGACGAGCTTAGAACAAGTGATTCAAGGAGGACTCATAGATTGTATGCAGTAAATGCGCAGATCAAGAATGAAGAGATACAATCATAACAATGAGTATTTATAAGGTATGCACAGCATATGACACATCAATGAAGAACATCATGGAACATCAAGGAATATCAGTAGCAATGGTGATGTGGAACACGCAACGTGCACAAGAGAGCACATTGTGGCAGATAAGGTCTGTGATGACTTAGATAAGAGATAACAAAGTCCTGTGGGATGGAAGGGAAGAGCAGAAGGAGAACCACTAGGACAGAACAACAATAGAGAAGGAAAGCAGACCTAAGATGATCAAGAAGTGATCCTGTTCAAGATATAGTAGATTGAGTAAAGGATGACAGGGATAGGAGATGGAGAAGAGAAAAAGGTTACTATATAACCAATGAATCGTAACACTTAAAGGGGAACAACCTGAGTATTGTGGTTATGGAGGCCAAACACAATCACTGGGCCCCTTGTTTGTATTCTCATTGGAACATATGAAGGGGCAGATGGATATCTGCAGTGCTTTCTGGAGGTTGACCTCAAGAACAAGTTTGCTTTGCAGCCAGAAACTGTGAGTGTTTTTATATGCTTTGTCACCTAGAATATCGCCTGATGCACCTTCATTGCACCTGCACATGGTGAACCTGAATTTGAAACTCAGGAAACACAGGGCCACAACCATGAACTTGTGCCTTGTGGTTGACTTCATTCTTCAAGCAACAAAATCTGGCTGCCTAGCAGACTCAATCGTCATCCTGCAAACCTCTTCCAGCCTCACCACATGAGCCCTTTTCTATGGAAATGTTGACAGCAGGCCAGCTTATTCTACACTCCCTGACCTGGTCAACTCATTCGTGGGCACAGACATGATTACAGCGATAAAGGAGGAGAATACCAAGGCTGGCATGGAAATGGAAACCTAAGAAGAGCACTGATTCAAGATGACACAGGGACCCTTGCTTGGCTCACCACTCCAATTGATGGAGGCAATTGGGTCAGTAGAAAGATGAGTGACAATGGAGAGAAATATAGTGCAGCCTTCCACAACATGAGTTAGAATGAGGCATTTTAAGTCATACATGACTGGGCTTGGTGATCAATGGCTTGGCATCAGTCAGCAATCTCTTGGCATTTGTAAGCAGCCAAGACTCTTGATTGGCTAGCACTGCCACTGTAATTATATATAAAAGGTGTGTGTTTTGGGCCACTCAGAGAGTAGCTTTGAGAGCAGATTTTCAGATCTTAGAGTTGAATCCCATATCATTTGCTGGAAACCCTCCACAGGTACCCCAAAGCGGACCCTGTGCAGACTGTTTCCCACGCTCTAGGACTACTAGACAGTTGTTAGGAGTAAGACTTGTGACCTAGAAGAAACCAGAGCAAGTATATAGAACATCTTGTGGAAGAAATTCCTGATTAAGGGCAATACAAGGGAATAGATCTCCAATGAACTCATACTACTAGGACTACTGCAACCCCTGCTTCTCTACTGACTATCCACCCAAGGGGATAAGTTATAGCTCAGATCAAAGTCTAATTCAGCATCTTCTTAGTCTTGCAATATGATTGTGTTATGAAACCAATCCATATGAACTAAGTGACTTGTGTGACCTTTTCTACATCTCAACATTGCATCATATCACCAGAGTAGTGTCCACGAAGCTACCAACTTTTCATTAGGATCAAAGTCCTATACCTTACTATCAAATCAACCTCACCATATAAGTCATTAGCAACCCATGTTTGTTAACTAGGATCTTTTTAGTGCATAATTGCCACCTTACCATCTTACTGACCAAACTACCCTCTGAAGTGATTCTTTGATTCTGATCACTTCAACTACTGTTGGGGATCAGTGAACAACCATGCTCAACAGTATCTTAACCTGCTGGGGAATATATAAGGTCCTTGTCCACACACCAGTTCTGGTATACTAAGTAACTTATCAATTTATACCAAACCTTTCTAGATATGATTCATCTAGGAGATTTTCACATTCCTAGCTCATAGTGTTCTATCCATAGTCTGACATATCTGGATCATCCAGGTCCATATAAACATCCTCAAGGTTGATCTTAAGGCCATCAGTGGCAATGGTAACATTTTCCAAGTCTAATGCCAAGTCTGAGTCATGCTGATCTGGATCATTAACAGCTTGTGGCCTGATTCTGTCACTGTTTGAACTTGGTCTTTTCTTTGGTCAACCACACACCATTGGGACTGTGAGTTGGGGTTTTTTTCTCTCTTCTTATTTTCATTGACATTCTCCATTCTTGTGGCATGTTTATCTAATTGTATAATCACAATGGGCAGACCCTAAAAATGTAGTCTAAATATAAATTAACTATTTTGAACATGTGTGAAAAATCACTTGTTAAATTAGTTGAATTTGCTTGTCTCCAACTCTACTAGAAAAACAATCTGTACGAGCTCAAATAAGTGGCATATTGAAGTAGTTTCTTCCTAACACACTTCAGATTTTCATAACAGCTTCAAGCTGTCTGAACATGCCATGTTACAATGTCAAACTTGGTAAACAAGGTGGAATCCTTCATATCATCAATGAGTTCAGGGATAAGGGGTAAGGGGTATGTGTTCCGGATGGTGTGAGAGTTCAGGTATCAGTAGTTCTGGCAGGGACGGAGAGATCCATCCTTCTTTGGGACAAAGAAGAAAGGAGATGCCTGGGGGGATTTCGAGGGAATGATATGGCTGGTCTTCAGATGTTCCTCAATGAACGCCTTGCAAGTCTCCATCTCCGCAGGGTTTAGAGGATAGACCTTAGCGATCTTATGGGAGAAGGAGGGAAGGAGGTCGATGGTATGGTCATAGGTGCGATGGGGAGGTAATTTTGCATGAGTTTGTTCCGAGAACACATCTGCGAAGTCCTTACACCAGTCAGGAATTTGTTGCTCCATGGGGACGTCCCTTTGGGCAATCTGGGTGGAGATGGTGGTTTTGTTGATAGTTTTGCTTTGGTGCCACAGTTCGCATTTTCGAAGTCGTTTGGTAATCTTTCAGTCTGCATCAAGTCCAAGCCAATGCAGGAGGTATCGTTGGGAGGAGTGGTCAAGGTACACGATGTCTTTCGGAGTCAGAGGGAGGGTCAGGGTCCAAGTGTTCTAATCTATGCGAGGGTTTCATTTCCTCAGCCAGGGCATGCCTAGGATGATTTGTTGTCAACCTAGACTTAAGACCATTAAATTGAGGTCTTCCTGATGGTGGTTGAACCAGGTGTTGGTATGTGCTTGCCATTGGATTGTTCCTTTGGAATTGGGAGTGCCATCTACATTGTGAGCGAAGATGGGTTTTGGAAGGCGTTCAAGGGGGAAGTTGATGGAACTGAGGATTCTGGCATCAATTAAGTTTCCGGTTGCTCCGCAGTTGATGAGGGTAGTGGTTTTGACGGTTTCTGTTCTATTGGATAGCTTTACTGGGATATGCATGGATCGTTCATTTGGTAGAGCTACGAGTACATGGGCGAGAGTATGGGAAGAGGACATCGAGGCGTCTTCCCATTTTAAAAATCTGAGACATCTTTGATGGTAGTAACTGCCACTTCTTCAACTGGTTCCTCATAGTGAAACAACCAAACAAAAGCTATCCACTTAAGGACTGCCTTTGTTGAGCATAGAGGAAAGTAGTAAGAATAAAGGAGGTTGAGCCTATCTTGCTGTGATCAACCTTTGGTGGGGAAGACCAAGAGAACTTGACTAGAGTTCTCTGGCCGGCTCTTTGGCCTTTATATACTACTGACTATGTGTACATGTTTGTACCGAATCTACCGATGGTGCCAGCCCTAAGTGATACATGTGTCGAACATGAGATGTGGCAGAACAGCCATGGAATGGAAGGGAAGCGTGACATGTGGTCAATGCATGTAAGTGGAAATGAAAAGGGGAACGTGGCCTTGCACAGCGCAAAGATGAAGAGAAGCTGTGTGAGGGGAAGATCCAGGGAAGATACCAGATCTGGATCGGGGAGATGACAAGATAAGAAGAAAGAGATAGCATCCTGATCATGTTGATCATGTGCAATAAGATAAGATAAGATCTGAAAAGGAGAAATGATAAGTCCAGAAGATAATGATTGTAACACATAGCACATCTTCAGGGTTTGGAGGACTTCAGCTTTGCTCTTACCCTGAGTGGTCAGGGTTCTAACGTAAGCGTCGATGACAGATATAGTGGCAGGAGGGGTAGGAGTAGCAAATAGCAGGGGTATACCCAAGGGTATCTGAGCTGATATCCCTACCCCTACCCTCCAAAAACAGATACCCCTACCCCAGGGTAGGGGTATCAACAAAAAGTCTCTGGGGCATACCCTAGGGTAGCTCCTTGGGGTATATACCCCAGGGTATTGCTACAATAATATACTAAAATAAGTAATAGTATATTCAAATAAGCATAAAATCCACAATTGCTTTTTTGCTAGTTCAAAATTATATTTTTGATACCCCTACCCTCACCCCAAGTAGGTGTGTGGGGTATGCAAACCTGATACCCCTACCCATACCCTCATGATACCCCTACTCGATACCCTCAAGGGTATCCAATACCCCTGCTATTGCCTAGGTAGGAGTAGGGGGGTGGCTGGGATATAGACAGTAGTGTCGGCAGTGCGAACGTGTTGGGGGCGAGGGGAAGAAGAGTTGTTCCGGGTGTGACATTGATTGGCACTATGACCGGTTTCCCTGCAGTGGAAGCATCAGTTTTCACACATGCATCTAGCTCGTTCAGCAGGGGTTAATTTGGTCAAAGTTACGGCATTGACATCCATGGTGTTTGGGTCACGAGTGATGGAGGGTCTGTTAGTGAGGAAGGAGGGGACAGTGTTTCTTCCTTTGATGGCTTTAATATGCATCTTTTGTGTATGAAATACTTTGGACTGATTAATCCAAGTGTCAAAGTGGTGGGGATAATAGCCATGGAGAGAATCATGGTCACAATCTGTGGATAGAGTCCGAGAGAGAACTGGTCGATGAGGATGACAGGGTCCATGGTGCCCGCTCTGGCAATGAGGTTCTGGAAGTTGGTGATATAGTTTTGGAAACCATTGTCATAGGTTCCATCAGGTTTTTTGACAGGTCGTTGTCTGAGTTTTGTGAGCTCGTTCCTGGTGGTGGCTTTGACATCAAAAGGGAAGAAGGTGGCTTTGAAGTCTGTGGCGAAGACCTCAAAGGTTTTCATGGCAGGTAATGTAGTGGTGTCAGCAAGTCTGTCATACCATTTTTCGGAGAATGCTACTCCTCGTCCCTTGCTCATTTTATTGAGCATGGTGGCGACTTTGGTATCTTCGTCAGTGTAGAGGGTTTTAATGATGTTGAAATAAACCCTCATGGCTTTGATCCATCGGGTGGCATCAGTTGGTTCTCCCGTGAAGTCGGCAGGGAGGGCTGCCTTGATTTTGGGGATCTGAGGAGGCATGATGGTCTGGGGGGTGGGTGGACGAGGTGGTGCAGTCACAGGGGTGTTTGCTCGAGGGGGTATGGCAGAGGTCAAGGGTCTGGTCCAAGGGACAGCGGCTATGGAGGTTTGGACAAGAGTGGCAGGGATGCTAGTGAAGCTAGGGCTAGGGGGTGCAAGTTCAATGTCAGGGTCAGGGATGGTAGGTTCTTCATCACTGTCGCTAAGGTTGGGCTGTCTAAGGCCCCAACGTCTGGGTGGAATATTGGTGGGGAGGTGTCCTGCTCCTGGATAGGAGGAACAAGGGAGATTCTTGATCTTTTGTTACGCAAGTCATACACTCTATGTCGAGGGAAACACTTATCATCTTAAGGGAGGCACTCACGGAGAGGCACTATGTCCTTTAGAGAGGAAGGAAAGTGGACCAAAGGTTCGAAGGGGGGTTCCAAGAGACTAAGACAAGGGCTTGACGAGCCCTGGAGCGAGACAAGAGCTTGACGAGCTCTGGGACTGGTGATTCAAGATGAACAAGGTAGATTTGTACGCAGTAAATACGCAGATCAAGAATAGAAACTACAACTGTAAAGACGAGTATTTATATGACATGTCACAGAGAAAGGTCATAGAACATCACAGAATATCAGTAGCTATGGGGATATGGAGCACACAATGTTAAGGTCCAAGTAGATGAAACAAGAGATAAGCAATGTCCTGTGGGTGGGAGCAGAAGAGCAGAAGAGCGAACCACTAGGATGGAGCGGAGAGAAAGAAGGAAGAAGGACCAAAGACTAACAGAAAGTGGTCTTGTTCCAGGAAGATAAGGTCGAGGAGCAGATGACAAGGATAAGCAATGATTATGAGAAAAAGGTTACAGGCTAGGCAATGAATCATAACAAAGGCTGCCAAGGCCCTCTTTTTGAATGGCATTATGGAACCCTTTTGGGCGGACTGGCTGTTATTCTGTCCATCATCTTTTCTTCACCCAGAACCCCTGCATCACTTCCACTGATTTTTGTGGGATCACAATGTCAAATGGTGCATTGAAGTTTTAGATTCTCACACCTCCAGCCTACAGTTGGATATCACAGATTCAATGATGGAATTTCTAGGTTAAAACAGGTCACTAGATGTGACCATCACTCTATCCAGCACTACATCATAGGGATTATCACTGGTGCTGTCATGCGCTGATTTCTCATTGCAATCTATGCACTGCTCAATTTTTGCTATCTTGCACAGGCATCCATTTTCTCTGACAAATCACTTAGAAAGTTGATGGATGCTCTCCAGCTATTCCACGCCCACAAAAATGCTAATGTAAAGGCCAGTGTTCACAATGATTCTTGGAAGGTACCTAAGTTGGAACTACTGCAAAGTGTGGTTTCAAGCATTTGGCACTCAGGAGGTGTAATGCAGTGGTCCCCCAATGCGACAGAGCACGCTCACATTCAAGAAATCAAAGTACCTGCTTGGCTGAGCAATAATCAAAACTACTACAACCAGATCGCCTGATATTCTAGATCACTCAGACAAGTGCTTCTGCTTCAACATTGGTACACATTTGGAAGCTTGGCACAAAATGCATCTCCCCAATGAAGACGACCTTGATTTTGACTGGGAGAATGATCAGGACAATGAAATCGAGTCAGACGCCCCTTCCCTCTCTGACCATATGAATGTATCTCAGCCAACTGTCAATTATTTTGCTGTCATTGAAGCCCTTGCTTGCAGGTACATTCCCAATGCCCCGAAACTATATCACACCTTCTCCTCCTCCATGACTGCATTCCACATTGCAAACAAGCCATCACTCCACATAGCTGTTGATGAAGCTGCTACACCTTTTGGAGCCCTGGACCTCCATCCCATGATCTAGGAATTTCTGTAACATGTCCAGAATCATACCAACCATGATGTTTGGGGTGACAGGACTCAGAACCTTGATTGTCCACTCCCATTTGATCACATTGAAGTGTGGTACAAACTAGGTGTTCAGCAATTCCTCTATCACATGGATAAAAAAAGTAGACGATCCACAAACCCTGAGAGAATTCCCTTCCTCTCCTGATCGCCCTCATGGACTCTACAATATGGTCATCATCAGTCCCAGCTCTGATAGTGATTGGCCATGGTGAGGTGTCGAAGGTAAGAGTATTGAATCACTGTCTTATGGTGTGCACATTATGATATCAATGGCAGGCCACATTGTCGTGCAACTCAGGCTCGTCTTCTGTCCAGTGAATGCTGACTATCTCACTGCTTATGTCCAATGCTTTAATATTGTCTCTTGACAGGGAAATCTATGATGCATTGACCCAGGGACCAGGATGCATTTACTCAGATGGGCAACAAGTTCACATGGGAGACAGGTTGGGGATGTAGTCCCAGTATCACACATTCGATCTCCCATGCACTTGATTACAAATTTCGGTAAGGAAGCACATTCCCGCTTGACCAAGCAAAACAGCTATGAGCTATCAACCAAATTTTGGCTGAACAAGTACTGGTTGAAGCAGTCTTACCATGTGTTGTGTCCTTCATAGTCATATAGCATCTCTTTCTATGTAATAATTGGCCTCGATGAGTCACACCATGATCATTTGATAAGCGTTAATGCTTGCATTAACATGCCAAATCTGTACCATGACTGTCATCACCAGGACCATTACTGCTCCCAACCTTTGCTCTTGCACATTCTATACCGGCTACCAACTGAAGATGCAAAGGGTAATTAGACCTGATATAGTCCACTGATTTTTTCTAACAGCATTACTAAGCATAACATGCTGCTCTCACTATGTGTGGTACATTGGGCATTTCAGCATTCAGCATTCAATATTCAACCTCCAGTGACAAGTTACTGACTGGCTTGTCAACAGCTGGCCACACCACCTTAGTTTCGCCGCAGGGCAGATTTATGACGTGAATCCATGGACCTGAAAATTGCAGAAGATACAACCCCCATACATTGGACACTCAATTAGGCGAAGAACCCACTGAGAGGAAATAGGGGAACTTGCAGCACCAGCACAGTAGTGGAAATACTCACTAAGAGAGCTCCTGGTGGAGAGAATAGATGGGTAGTTCAATGATGCTTGTAGGAGAGCAAGAGCGAACTAGATTACCAGAGCCATAAGGGCTGGTTTATATAGTGCACAGGATTGTTTGTATATATATACCAATCTACTGTAAAGAGTATGTTCCATAGACAATACAATTTTTGGCTAAGCTTTTCCCAGATAACTGGTTATCCCCCCCTCTAGTATCACTCTTGGGGGCATTGACTCCATCATCACTCACATGAACAAACTATGGCAGTAGGTAAACAGCCGTTGGGTGTACTGCCCTGATATGTCTATATCAGATGATCTGGAAAAGAAGGTCACATAATTTTTCAACTATATAGTTTAGCATGTTCCGGGCTCCTATTTATGTGAATGCCATGTTTCCATTTCACAGTTAATTCTACAATAGACAATGGACCGGGAAGGCAGTAAACAATCCTGTGGATGGCTTGAGTGGCACCATTTGAAAACCTGACCTCCTTCTTTGCGAGGAGGGGGTGATCACAAAACACGATGCAGGAAACAAGAAGTTTAACATGTGAACTGACATTTATGCCATGGGAGAAGTGAAGAAGAGGTACCACAAAGACAACAAGAAAGATTCTTATGTCGAACTCGCTGGCAAGGTTGCCTTCCTGCTCAATGCTTAGGATGGGTGGTGTGCAACACCTGGCATCCGGCTCCTAGGTAACCATGTCATTTGAATGCTATTTGACTGTGGAGATTCCATCTCCACTTACCCCCTTGACATCCATCAAGTCCCTGGAGAATTTCTCCAAATTATCCTTAGAATCATGCTCACGGATGGAATTAAGACCACTCCACATAAATAAATCTGGCCATAGTCTCTCCGCTGCCCCTAACCTTGATGATGGAACAGGTCCCCTGGTGAGGCTTGCATCAAATGGCACCTCGGCAAATCTACTAACCTGTGTCGAGATTGACAAGGTCTCCCCAAGTGTGAAACAACCAGTACTCACTATGGAGCACAAGCTATTCAAGAGGCAAATGAAGAGCAATGTAGCAGTGAAGAGTGGAAAATCTCCAAAAGGACAAGACTGAAGGTTCCAGCCCTGCACTCCTGGCCTTTACATAATAGATAGGGGTTTGTACATGTGTACACTAGATCTATCGATATCCTATGCTGGGTGAGTCACTATAAGTTGTTACTAGTCAGAGTGAGTCAGATAGTACTCCGAGATAAAGTACACGAGGTGGGGCAGTGCCAGGGGTACATCCCATGAGGCAAGGAGTCAGTAGGAATCAATGTGAGTCATGCTGGCTGCCATGAGGTGGACATGAGGTGCAGCAGCACGGATCAGGGGAAATGACTGGATATGACTATCTGGGTTGTGCACTGAGTTGAGATGAAGTGCATGAGGCAGCCGTTGAGCAGTTTAGACCTAGGGATTATGAGAAGGGTTTCAGATGATAGGGGTTAGAGATAGGGGCTAGAT
>MU130875.1:57913-69152 GCA_015039435.1 Imleria badia
GATAGGGGCTAGATGCGAAACCAAGTGTAGAGGCTCAGGAAAAATAGGGGAAAATAGGAGAAAATTAGAGGGACCTTGTAGCGTCTGTAACAGCATGCAGCCAAGTCAAAGTACCTTCCTTCCACCTGGCAGCGTGGCCCCTAGCCAACCATCTTTACTGGCACAACCACCCAAGAATATTGTCAATATACACCGCTGAAGTAACCATGCCTCTCCCCTGCCCAACAATTTGCAGCTACTTGCAGCTAGGCAGCAACAGCAGGCATTGCCCACTACAGGCGAAGCTCTGAACAATGGAAATGGCCAAGACTGCCCCTCTGCTGACCTGCAAGTCACTTAGGCTCCCTTAACAGAATGCTCAAAGCCATGGTAACTTCAGTATTATGTACAACCTGGCAACTTGTGATGTCATCAAACGCACGAAGCAGTGTTTGCACTGTGATGCTGCATCTATAGACCTGTTCACTGTCTGCACCACCTTCAACTTAAAAGCTATTGAGTACATTGATGAGGCTATCACTGAGCATCAATCTTTTGGGCTGATAATTTCAGATGGTAAGTCGCCATGTCTTGGACCATGTTATTTATTCAGTTGGTTGAACTTCATCAGGCTGGTGGCCACACCACACATCAAGTATTTCCAGACTAGTGCATAACTCTCCCATTCTTTTGCAGATAACCCATTATAAATTCATCTGTCTGCATTAGCTATGGGAGGACCTTGGCAGCTGGTGATTCACATTGAGAAAAAAAGGCTCATACCTTTGTCACCTAGCGATACCAATGGAATCCCGAAAATCACCATGATCACAATATTCAGATTGCAAAGAACCTTTGGGGCAATGGTGGCCTATTCTTGAAGGACGGAGTCAACGCAGAGGTAAGACCGTCTATTCAAGACCACACCAACTAACGCTGTTACTAGGGGCACACCAATAATCTCGCCCATCCTGCCCTTTCTAGCCTGACTATTGACTTCTTCTACACCAGTTCTTTCTCAGTGGGCAAATTATTCCCTGAAGTGTTTGCCAGAGAGGTTCTGAGAGTCACCATAGCCATCACCACAACAACCATTTAGTTCTTGATTTTTTTTTCATCTTTTGATGTTGATTGACTTTCAGCTTAAGGTTGTACTCAATGAAGTCGCCTTGGGTTAGGGTGAAGTAAACTTCAGGGTGAACACCATCTCACCAGTCTACACTGAAATTCTCAGATTGATGAGCAAATGTGACATGAACATCATTCACTGTGGCAAGATGAGCACCCTGCACAAACAATGGGCCCAGCTTGAAAGGTAAGAGTATAATTTTTTTGTATTATCTCCCAATCTAACAAAATAACCAGTAATGGTATGAGTAATCAGGAACTGGTTGTCAGGGGTTACATATTTGATGTCAACCTTGACTAATGTGATGTGACTATGCTCTGTCCTGTACCCTTTCATGTATTGCAATCTGTCTAATGCCATTGTTTTGTGATGTGATCTATGCTTGGCTTGATAGCAGTACCAGATCTAGCTTACCATTATGATTATCTATCTAGCATTGTGTCTAGCCTAGCCTAGTGTGTCCAGTTCTGTCTTGATTGTGACACTGGGGCCAGTTTTCCAATATGACAATTTGTTTAACACCATTCCTAGTCTAGTTAAGTCTGAAGAAGGCATAGGACAGACTATAGAGCTATGTCCAGATCTAGCCAATTGGGAACATTGCTGTAGACTTCTGTATGGTCTATTAGATTGGCTAATATTGTCTAGTGGTGTCTATGAAGGGGTCTGTTTGCTGATGAAAGAAATGGGGGTTAAGCCCCACGTGCTACAAATGATATACATGGGGTTACGCCCACAGGAAACAATTTGATACAACAAAAGAAAAAGGAAATAAGGGGGAATATGCCTCTGTTCTTACATTCGCGACAGATTATTATTCAGATCATCATCATCCATGAGCTCGGTAAGCTCCCCAACATCACCTGTACCATTTACTATGTCTGGGATAATGTCATAGGTGAGCACTGCCTCATCAAATTGTTCGAAGCATCATCTTTGATGTGAGTTTGCGAGCTCATTACTATAGGGGGGACCTCCAACAAGGATATTCCTCGGGTTTGCACTTCACGCTCATACCACTCCTGAGTATGGTTGAGAGAGTCGTTGGTGTAGGGAATCTCCCTGTCTTGTCGTATAGGCCCATAATGAGCAGTGGTGGAGGGGTTTCCAAACCCTCCAGACTTGTCAATTCAATTTATCATTTCCCTGACAACAGAGCGAGCCCACCAGACCACATTATCCGCATCATGGATGGTGACGCCATTGGCAGCAAGATAAGCTGCAATGTTGGTCATGATAATCTGGTTGGTGAATTCACTAATCCAGGTCATAGGGCTATTCTAGAAGGGAATTGCTGCTGCACAGTCCAGCAGAGCTCTGTACTGCCCAGGTATCAAGAGGAGTCGCATGAGACCTTGCACCCAAATCATCTGGTCATGGCTCAATTAAGGGATGAAAGCAAGGCACTCCATGAGGAGGCATCCCTGAACCTGTCATCGCGTGGGGGGATTCAGCTCAGAATCCTCATTATGGGAGTAGACATTGGGTCCAAGAGTGGCTGAGAACATTTTGTGGAATCCTCCATGCCTTTCTACTGGGCAAGCCAGCTGACACCACTCAATTAATTTGCACCAGTTGTCAACTGGAGCAGTGAGCACAGGTGCCTCTCGAGGGAGGAAAACAGTTTTGAAATTGAGGACAATTGTCCTCTGGGATCAGAGATTAGTCTCATGCATGAGGTGGTGCAGAGGGGAGAGGTGTTATGGACTCATCAATGCAAGCAAGGAGAGATGCTGGGGTGATAGTCCCCAGGGTAGAATTAGAGCTGCCTGAGGGCGACTGGACGCGTTTAAAGGTGATGCACTCCTGCAGTGCCTGAATGATAATTGGAGGGGAAGGTACCCCCAACTCAGCCTCTCTCTCTTGCTGTTTCTTGTCATGGAGGAATTCCTTCTTTTTCTTGGCCTTCTCTGTGGCCCAGGCAGGTGGCTTCCATGTTTTGTTCTTCCTCCATAGATTGAGGAAGGTGATCATGTCAGAAGCCTGATGATATGAGGATGATGATATGAGGGAGCTTTTCCCTTCTCCTCATAGTGCACAGTGGTGAAGATCATGCAAAGATTATCTGCAGTGTTGAAAAGGTGGAGGGGGCCCATGGTCCTGTTCTTGAAGCGAACAGTAGCATTGAGGTTCTGGTATGCAGAGGCGGGGAGGGGGCGACCTTTGTGGACACTGTCAAGGGCATACTGAATTGCGTCCTTCTGGTATGCATAGACATAATTGCCCATGCCTCCAAAAAGAGTTCACTCGCCCTTGACATCAACTCCGTCCCCCAGAATAAAGGTATTTTTCAGGTATTCTTGCCCCATGAATTCAGGGACCAATATCCCCTAGATGATCTTGAAGGCAATTTGGCCTGAGATTGGTTTGATGGTTTGAATGTCCTCATCAGGGAGGACAGTGAGGATGGGTACAAGGCAAGCTTGATGTACCGTTCCCTTGTGCAAGGAAGTGGTGGTAGAAGCAGGTACCTGCGGATGGAAGGATGAGGAAGACGTGGCAGGGAAAGCAGGAACAGCAGGCCCTCATCAGCAAACTGGCCTTTTCAGACTATAGAGTTCCCAGGAAATAATGTTCTGTAAGGGTCTATATAGGCTGCACAAAGTCGATCTTTCTTCACCGACTCTATGGCTATATATCTAAAGTTCATAGCAAAGTGCACAAAGCTTTCACAGTAGTTATAGCCTTAAAAGAGTACACTTATTTGTAGTGTTTTAAAGTCCGGTCTGGTCCAGTTTTTTGACCCCTAAACAGCACAACCAGACCAGGACTGGTCCTAATGATGTCCAAAATCATGGCAACCGGCAACCAGTTACAACTGGTCTTTTGAAAGACCAGTCTGTATGCAGGCATCACATGGGAATTGCGCTTTGCAGTGGCATGGCCAACTAAGATAGACACTCTCAGCTATCAATCACGTGTTAGATCACGTAAATTGGCTCCCATGATGCCCAGATATCACCATCTTCGGGTTACATGTCATTAAAACATAGATATACATACATGTAACTAACTGGGATAAAATCTTTAAATTATGAGTAAATTATGGGAAGTGGGCCTAAATGGTAGCTAAATGTGTATATATTCGTTGAAGCAACCGTTTGTGACCGGTTTTAGACCGGTCTTTTGAATTTCATGATTTTGAAAAAATCAGACCAGTTACTTGGCAAATCCAGGGCAACTGGACTTTAAAACACTACTTATTTAATACTATTAGGCTCATCATGCTTGCATTATGGGGTAAATAGAATGTGTGTGCACTAGTAGCATGGTGGACAAAGTGTAAATAAGATTCCTATATTGGATTTGAAGACAACAGTTGGCTCACAACTTGAAGGAACAGCTAGTAGCACTACAAGTAGAATGATTCAGGATACTAGTACTAGTAGTCAACTTGGAATGAGGTAAATGAGGATTCAGATTAACATAACCATCACCAACAGCATCATGATCATCTGAGTCCAAGTCGTTGCCAATGAAGTGATTATCAACTAAGTTTGAATGTTAGAAATTTTAAGAAAATGGAATCAACAAAAACTTAATACAGCTCGAAGACAATGTATGCAGCTCATAGTCAGACTCCAAGCATGAGGCATAGTAGCCACATTTCCTAACAACCAGCTGTATGCATCCAACGTGATATTCTGCCTCCATAAGATTGCAACAAGTCTCCTCAACTTGCAAGCGGTTGTGTTATGATATGTCACCTATATGAGAACCTTTTCCTCTTTTCTATCTCTTATCCTTGTCATCCCTTACTTGATTTGTTGTATTTTCAACAGGACCACTTCTTGATCATCTTTAGTCTGTTTTCATTCTTCATTGTCATCCTCTCCTAGTGGTTCGCCTTCTGCTCTTCCTTTTCCTTTCACAGAACATATCTATCTCTTATCTTGGACTTCTTCTTCTACAATGTATTCTCTTGCATACATTGTGTGATCACTTTAGGTTCCACTCAGTCAATTCTCTCTCATATTCCTTGTGGGCATCTGGGTCTCTCCATGAGTATTCCCCACAAGTAACCCCAAATACCACTGCATAGAAATATTGCTTCGTGTAATAGGTTGTACTCGAGTCATTGCAGGTCATGTTGAACAAGCTGGTCTGCAAGGTCTTTCTGTGTGGTGCATATGCAGTAGTCAATTCATGCATTTGCTAATAAGAGTTGAGCTTTTGATGGGTCGCGCAGAATGATATTCTTGTTTGTGGAAGGTGGCGGTGATGTTACTGATCAAGAGGGTCATCATTAGTGAGTGGATATGATTTTGCTAGTACTAGTAGAATTTACCATGTGGTATCTGAGTCGTTTGACATTGCTGGATGAAATGACTAAGTTCCTCATTCTGAAAGCCTAACAAATGACTGTGCTTACCTGGCTTTGCATCAGAACTTGGTTGAAGATATGTCCTGAACTGGACACCATGGACATGTGCTCACAACTTAAAGGGTAGTGAAACTTGGAAGGTTTGTGGGCGTTACAGATGATATGGGTTCAACATTAGTAATTGCTTACTACTGTAGCTGCATGCATGTGTTACAAAATAAGTAAGTGCACTTGTCGCTGGTGCTGCTGCATCCCAGCATCATGCCCAGGGCAAAGAGAAGACTATGGCATGCACAAAAACTCTTATTTTGCCCCGATTGTGGGAAGCGATTCACTACTGAAGCAAATGTTCTCCGGCATATGAATCAGCCATTGAATGGCTTTGTGTACTTGTCAATGCCAGCAATTGTTTGCCAGTCATTCATCATCACCATGATGATGGCCCAATTCAAGAAGAGATCCAGTTACCCCACCAAACTCACCCTTTACATCCTGCAGGCATTGGTTTGGATGACTCAGAGTTCCATGATCCAATTGAAGAAGATTTCAACATGTACTCTGATGAATCAGACCTCCTGCTGTAAAGATGATTTCATGGCTGGGAGAACTTTCTAGGAAGAGACATAGAATCCAAGCTGTTTGTAATTGTAGAATGTAGTTAGTGGGCATGAGTAGTTCGTCCCAAAAGAGACTCAGAGGGAAAGGAGAAGTTGAATCGAGTGTACTTAGCGTTATGAATAAGTCTGGGCATTGTCTGAGCATAAGTCCAATAGTCTGAGTGGTATCAAGACTTTAGGGTAAAGGGAGAAATGGTTCGAGCACAGTAGAGGTTTAACTGTGTTTGTTGAAGAAGACAGTGACAGTAATGGTGATTGTGAGCCAAAAGGAAGCTGTATTTCCGATTCCTTACAAGAGTACTATAGTCTGAGCATTCTCGAACTCTAATGATGACCAGGAACTACTAATTGGCATTACGGAATGAAAAGGAGATAATGAAAATACTAATTTGAAATGATAAAAGAAGGAGAGAACTATTCCTTGAGACAGCATCAAAGTTTTATACTGAGACCGTGACATGTGATCCATTCGGAGTTTAAGGGAGATAAGAAGGAAAGAAACAGCCTCGATGCTGTCTGTGGAAGGCACATGGCAATGAAGGACGATAGGGTGGAATAGACAGAAAAACATGATGAGATTAGATTGGAGGAAATACATATACAAGGATGAGATATAATCCGGGAAGACTGATGAACCAGAGTACCGGAGTACCACCGGACTATGATGATTGGGATTGGACTGTCATGGAAAGAGGAGGAGGAGTCAAGAAAGTGAAGCGGAAGATGTGGAATATGGTGAAATAGAGTGATACGCCTATAGAGACATACCAGTCTCTACACCACCATCTCAGGCTGGCTCGGACTTCATTTTGAATGTGGAATTTTATCCAGGGGCTGCTGAAGCTTATCCTGGAGGCACAACAATCATGGGTAATTCTTTTGCAGAGGAGTATCAATTGTCATGACAGGAAAATCTATTCTATCCCTTTGCTTTGTAGGAATATTGGCTGCTCGGATCTTGGCTCCTGGATCTTAGCATGGCAGTGATTGACAACTTCTTGGTACTGGATTTGGTCAGTATCTGCCTCATTGCACTGGCTCTTAACAAATGTGGGTTTATATGCTGGATAAAGACTCTTGCAATCACATTCTGGTCCCTGCTGGAAATCCATCTCAATCCATCCAAGTGTCCTGACAAAGTGTCCTGTGACGCTCTACTACTGTGATCTGATCAAGTGCCTTCAGACATTACTCAGTCATATGTTCATTGAAAAACATATCTCTTTTGTTTCTTGCAACGTATGGTCAATGGCCACTCAGTTAACACACATCTATGATGAATGGCTTTCTGGGAACCATACTTGAGAACTGCAGGTAAGATTAATAAGATGACTGCGTTATGTCCTTTTAACTTATCTCCCTGCTTCAGAGCCTCTTATCATCTGGGTTGATGTTGTTAGGGGTCACATTACCCTCTGACAAGACAAATATATCTGTAATGTCCAGAAATCACATGGCCCACCTCTCCTCATAAGTCTTGCTAACATCGATGCAACCATCCACTTTAATATTTCTAAACTGTATCAGGAAAAACCTTATACGGGTAATTGCAGAAAATACTGAGAAAATACTCAATAATATTAAGTAATTGTAGCTAATATTCATATTATCTATGTTTCCAACAATTTCAGAAATTATATCCAAAAATGTAGCCCATAATCATCCCAATAATATTCAGAAATTGATGAGTAATCTGATATATTTCTGATAATATACTGGTCTTTGCTTGCTAATTATCCTACTTCCTCATTTATTTGTACACAAATATTACAATGGAAATCAATATATTATCATGACTATCTACCACAATGAGCTAAGGCAGAGGTCATTCGAATCCAACCAACCTCGCTTAGCAAGAAATTTAAATAATAACTTGTAATTAAGTCTTAAGAAAAAAAAGCTTTAAGAAAAATTGCATACAACTAACCATAGATATTTTCTATAAAACAAATTCTTCACAAATGTTATTTTTAATTATTTATCTAAATTTCTTGCTAAGTAAGGTTGGTTGGATTCAAATGACCTCTGCCTTATCTATCTACATATAACTATGGATGAATAGGATGAGGTTGAGGGGAGGGAGATAGCATTGTTGCATTGTTGTTGTCATGTTGTTGTCATGGTGGGTGAGGTCAAGTGTGAGGGGAGGGAGACAGTAGTGCAGAGCTTCTCTCTGGTGGGCCCCACTGGTGCACGATGGAGATGAAGACTTTGCATCCGACCAAACAACACTTATTTCTCTATTGGCATGATCCCTTAGAGTGTATCGCCTGGATTTCAAATCATCTGCACTTCTGTGATCATCTCGACTGGATTCCTCAATGGGTATACAAGACTCTGAATAGGCAGTGCTGTGTTTATATTGAATGGATAACAGACAATGAGGCCTTGAACATGCAGGTACGTTCTTCATTTCCATGACTGTTTATTCATTCCAGTAATATGCTATAGGAGAAGATCCCTGCTGGAGGAACCCTCCTTGGCATTATTCTTTCCTTAGACGAGACCAATATCACAATGTTATGTGGCAGTAGAGTCACTCACCCACACCTGGTCAGTCTTGCCAACATCGAGATGTCTATGCGCCTCAAGTTGTCATTGAATTCATTCATGCTCATGGCCCTTCTATCCATTCCGAAGTTCACTCACAAGAATAAGTGTATGCATGATGTCTTGGAGGATCAACTCATCCACAAATGTCTAGATATTATCCTCTAACCAGTCAAAGATGCTACCAGACCCTGATGGAAACATGTGATACTATTTCACTCCACTTGCAAGTTACATTGTGAACATCCTCGAGACTGCAATGCTTGCATGCATTGGAAGCAAGACTTCCCCAGTCACCATGGCCATGTACAAGCAGTGTGGTGATTCTTTTTGCCATGAAGCGTAGACTGGCTCAACCACCATTGCATAACTCCAGGTCATACAGTCCAAAGCTGATCCCTCCGACCTCCAAGTGTTTTTCCATGAAGCTCAACAATTCTATTTGAATGGGGTTAGCAACCCATTCTTCCATAACTTTCCCTTATCATGCCTCCATTCCTTTTTTTCCCTTAAGATCCTCCACAAACTACACAAGGAATTCTGGGACCATGATGTCAAGTGGTGCCTGAACCTCATTGGTGCATCAGAAGTTGACTTTTGATTCTTGGTCATGCAACCCATATCTGGCTTTCATCGAGATATGCTGGTACCTGGAATGAGCAGAAAAATGCCCTACACTTGAAGTTGCAATGATGCTACACAGGAAGGAGGTCTCAGATTCCTTGCATGACCTGGCTAAGCCTGATGGATTCAATGATGCCAAGGAAGATAGCAGACTTGACAGCCCTGCTCCTACTACATTCTTCTCCTGTTCCACAACAGACTACTTTGTAATTTTGTCATGTCTCCATGAAAAAGAACCACAAATCATACTCTTTCCCCTCCACATGTTCTGTTCTGGAGCCATAGCCTTCCACCTTGCATATGACCCCCCTATATGGTGAATCAACATTGATGACACTGCCCAACAATTCGGACTTCCAGACTTGGGTGCCACCCCCACCAATTATCTCACCCATAATAAGGCACAAGATCAACCATTTGTTCACAGTATTGAAGGGCAGTGCCATGCCTCCCACATCACACCACTACCTTTCAACGAACTGCCAATCTTGGGCTATAGAATCTACCATTACATGACCAAGATATGCTTCCTACTCAAACCCTCTTTGCATTTCCCCTGGACAAAAAGTGGACTTTTGGGTGCTATGATACCACCATTATCAATGTTGAGGCAGGTGCTAATTGACCTCTTGGTGGTTTAAATGGCAAGGCAACAGTTGTTCTGTTTGTCTATACTCAACTCAGCTGCATGTTAGGGCACGTTGTTGGGCAACTATGATGCATTTTGTGCCCGCTCAGTAAGGCCAGGATCAATTGGCCTTGGGAAGACAAATTCCTTGCTTATGTCCAACAATTTGATATATGCGGCGAGGATGCTTTGTAGCAACTCCTGATCCTTAAGTGTGCCAAGAGAGCAAATGGTCAATGTATCGGTGACATCGTTCCATTTTGTCAGGTACAGGCATTTGCCCATCTCATTCCATGGTATGGTGCATCCGCAGACTCTAGATTGACATTGCACAACTCTTTGGAACATTACAGAGAGTTCTATCTCAACAAGTACTTTGATAACTCCATACATCCATCTTTGCCTGTCCTCACCATAATCCCAATCCACCTTGTTTCCATTTTCATATGCTGTGCACCATATGATCATTAGTACTTACATGTGAAAAATAATCAGACACATATTTGATTGTACTATGCCATCCCTCCAGTGCAAATTGACATCAAAGGGCATCATGGCAAACCAAAATGAATTTTTTGACCATAGATACAGTCTACAAGTCCCTTGGTTCCCATCCCCCCCAAAATACAGCTGAAATGTTCGTGACATGAACATGCTCACGTCATTAGAACTCTCTGGCACCATAATCCATGAGAACAACTGATCCACTGCCAAAACTCACGCTACTCTGAATCTTGCACTTGGCTATATGATCGATGTTATATTTGCCTCATTCTCCAAGTCTTTGAAGTTGTTATCTCCAGATGAGCTTGTTGTTCCGTGGGACCTACTCCCACAGAACATTCACAAAGACTTGCCACAGCCCTCACACTCTTCTAGTGTTTTCCAGCTATACAATCCCTCTGAAAAGCATTCGAATTGGCCATTTTTCACAGATACACCACTTGGCACCCCAATACCAAGTTCAGAGCTAACAACTGAACATGGTGTCACTCATTTCTACAACACTATCTCCACCGCCACCAAGAAGCACTGAACAGGTTTGAGTCCTTCTGAAGGGAGTTATCACTACTGGATGGCTGAATGGAGTCGGAACCTCTTGTTACGCTTGGTCCTGGGTAAGGAGCAAGAGTAGCCCTTTTAAGTTGAGGTTGAAGGTTTGTCTGAGAGTTCCTGACAAAGGGGGCGTCCCTAGTAGGGTCAAGGGTTCAGCCTAAGGGTCATCCTTTAGGCGTCGTCGAGGTTTCAAGGACAAGTACCAGTTCTAAGCACTGGCAAGGGTTTCAAGGGAAGCAGTGGATTCCAAGATGTAGCTAGTACAAGGGAGATCTAGCTTAAAGTAACTAGTGTTACAAACACTACAAGACTCTACCATTTTTCCCCTATTT
>MU130876.1:0-46491 GCA_015039435.1 Imleria badia
GGTGATAGGGGTTAAAGATAGGGGCTAGATGCGAAACCAAGTGTAGAGGTCCAGGGAAAATAGGGGAAAATAGGGGAAAATTAGAGGGACCTTGTAGTGTCTGTTACAAAGTGTATGTCTTCCGCCATAGTAATACCACAGTTGGCCAAACGTCGTCAGACCGCGGTAAAGCCCCAACGTCGAATTAGCAGTGAGCACTGCGGCACCCCTGTCTGCAGGGATGGTGGAGACGTATTCTGCGCTGTGCTTCCCAGGGGTTGACTGATTTGGAGGCGATGCTGTTGACGGTCGCACCGGAAGCAAGAGTGAGCTTGAGACATGTGAGTGTGTGGGCATCAGCAAGCGCAGCAAAGTCGCTGGCGTAGCGACCCACGACAAGACAGTCGAGCTTGTCGTTTTCAAGATAGTATAGAGCCCGATTGACGGCGCGCTTTCGATGGCAACGTCAAAGGAGAAGCCAGAAGAGAGTATGACCGGGGTGGTGCCTGTTTTGAGGGCGGTGGGGATGGGCCACAGCGCCAAGGCGCTGCGGAGGAGAGAAAGGGCGAGCAAGAGACAGAGGGCCATAAGCCGCTCAGCATGTTGTAGTGCCTCTTTTAATGACAGGTGCTGTTTCCTTCCTAGGTTCACCCTGATTTTGTTTCCATATGCAATCAAGCCTTCTGAGTGATGGAAGGAGGCGGCCTTACTAGCTGCAGTCCCTCATTGTTGTTGCATTGGAAGCGAAATTCTTGGTTATGTGGAAGACTCAGAGGATGGTATGACTCATCCACAATAGCACCGATCTTCTCTCGGGCGTAGATAACCCTGTGGTTTCGAGGGATTTGCTTACCAGGCTCGCTTTGTCGGTCACCAACCATGTTTGGTTCACTGTCCGAATACAGGATGCCCAGTTTGGGTCCTACTGTAATTGATGATAATTTCGGGGTCCCTAACACGTGCTTGAAATACATCAACATTGGACACAATCTGAGCGAGGTTGATGAACCGAATTGCTGAGATGAAACTCGTACTTGCCTCGTATGAGTGGCCTGATTCCAGTTGACGGCACACCGAACTAGCCCTTCAAATCCATCCTTTTTACCAGGTACTTATTTCTTCCTTCCTACATGGGTTCACCTTACATAAATTAGACCTTTTCATCACGTTTCTCAGGGTACTTATTAAAGGACAACGCATATTATCAAGGTTCCATTGTTCCGTACGCAATCAAGGAATAGAATATGAGGAGGGTATGATATCTGCGATGGCACTGATCTGATCGGTACAGTACTATTCAGTTCTCTTACACGTAATTCCCTTACACACCACTGGCAGGCTCAGCCTGTCGGTCGCCGACCATGTTCAGTTCATGTCCAATCACGGGACGCCGAATTTAATCGATGATAAGTCCCAGGTCCCTAAAACGTGCTTGGGACACAACATCCATCTTAAATGCAGGGCTAGTAGCATCCTTCTCGTGCCATTGTTGAACTGAATTACAATCTTGTACATACTCGTACAAGAAGCCTGATTTCAGTTGCGTGACGCACCGAACTAACCCTAAAAGGTTTGCATTGGACGTTATGTGAAATGCACTTGACCCAGTGGAAACAAGGAGGTCGAGGCATTCAAATGTAGTTGATGAACCGAATTACAGTCGACTCTCTCATAACCCATACATTTTTTGAATTTCCTGAGTTGGTTTGCAGGTATTTTGCCTACATAACCCATAACCCATAACCTATACCTGTTGTGAGTGTGATAACCCATAGGTTAAGTCCAAATAAGGTAATTAATAATATAAATATCGCTTTTTATCCAACAACCCAGTGTGGAAACTTGAACCCGATGCAACAACTTCTCCAAACCCATGTCTGTCGATGTTCTAAAAAAATTTTGTCGCTCATTTATGCCGCTGAGTTGGAAACCCTTGGTGATCCAATTTGACAAGACAAAGATGCTCTTGAGTCCGCTTTGACCAATCTCGAGAAAACTGGCCTTCTTCAGCATTTGAATTGAATGAACATCAGCGAACTCCTCAATCCGGCTATCAAGGCACATCAAATCTTTGATGCAATGGATGAGAACATCTACCAAGCCGTGATGGATGTGAAGAAAGCGCAGGAAGCGCAGGAAGTGTCAGTGAGAAGCTGCAATCCAGATGGCAGGTTGGACTCGGATGAAGCTGTGGAGCCAATGACTACACGTAATGAAGTGCAGAAGGCCGTGCTTGCGTTGCGGAAATACACAAAGTACTTGGATGATCCCTTCGCCCGCAAGTTGGAGATGATGTTAGGTTCATTCGGGCAGCAGATGCATGCCACTGCAATGCGGAACACAAAGGACACCAAATTGACTAGTTATTTTACTTCGAAAGAGTAGTCTTACATTCTCTATTACCCAAGTAGTACTTGAATAAACACATAATTGATGTTTTTCCTCGCTCGAAACTAACCTCCCACAAAACCCATACTTCTCATAACCCATACCCCCATGGACAATCCCGAGTAGGCAACCGCACGGGTTCGGGTAACCCACGCGGGTAGCGGGTGTGGGTACCACGTGGGTACGGGTGCGGGTATGGTCACTGAGTACCCATACCCATACCCGTACCCATGTCGCGGGTTTATTGCCTGATTTGGTAAGTTGCACGCAGGCCACAGCGCGACTCGCTTTTCACCAGCGACACGACACGACAACAACGCGCTCACGCTTGCCACACGGCGACGCGACGACGCAGTCGTCCTCTCCCTCTCCCTCTCCCTCTCCCTCCCTCTTCCTCCTCGTCCCCACCTACCTCAGGATGGCGCGACCACAACAACGACGGTGCCCTCTCCCTCTCCCTCTCCCTTCCTCCTCGTCCCCACCTACCTCGGGACGATGACGACGACACGGCGGAACGGTCGTCCCTTCCCTTTCCCTCTCCCTTCCTCCTCGTCCCCACCTACTCGGGATGACGTGACAATGGCGACGACGCGACGACGCGGTGACGTGGTCATCCTCTCCCTCTCCCTTCCTCGTCTGCAACAACGCGGCGGTGCGGTCGTCCTCCCCTCTCCCTCTCCCTTCCTCCTCGTCCCCACCTACTGACAGCGACAGCGCCTCGGCCTCATGTTGTCGACGCGAATGACAACGACATGACAACGACGCGACGACGCAGCGGCGTGGTCGCCCTCTTCCTCTCCCTTCCTCCTCATCTCCACCTACCTCGGGACGATGCGACAACGACAACGACACGACAACAACGTGGTGGCGCGGCAGTGCAGTCGTCCTCTCCCTCTCCCTCTCCCTTCCTCCTCGTCCCCACCTACCTCGGGACGATGACGACGACACGGCGGAACGGTCGTCCCTTCCCTTTCCCTCTCCCTTCCTCCTCGTCCCCACCTACTCGGGATGACACGACAACGGCGACGACACGGCGGCGCAGTCATCCTCCCCTCTTCCTCTCCCTTCCTCCTCGTCCCCACCTACTCGGGATGACGTGACAATGGCGACGACGCGACGACGCGGTGACGTGGTCATCCTCTCCCTCTCCCTTCCTCGTCTGCAACAACGCGGCGGTGCGGTCGTCCTCCCCTCTCCCTCTCCCTTCCTCCTCGTCCCCACCTACTGACAGCGACAGCGCCTCGGCCTCATGTTGTCGACGCGAATGACAACGACATGACAACGACGCGACGACGCAGCGGCGTGGTCGCCCTCTTCCTCTCCCTTCCTCCTCATCTCCACCTACCTCGGGACGATGCGACAACGACAACGACACGACAACAACGTGGTGGCGCGGCAGTGCAGTCGTCCTCTCCCTCTCCCTCTCCCTTCCTCCTCTCCTCGTCCCCACCTACCTCGGGACGATGATGACAACGCGACAGACAACAACACAACGACAACGCGACGATGTGGCGGCGCAGTCGTCCCCTCCCTTTGCCTCTCCCTTCCTCCTCATCCCCACCTACTCGGGATGACGCGACAACGCGGCGGTGCGGTTGTCCTCTCCCTCTCCCTCTCCCTTCCTCCTCTCCTCGTCCCCACCTACCTCGGGATGACGACGACGACGCAACGACACAATGACGCTGTGACGTGGTGGCGCAGTCGTCCTCTCCCTCTCCCTCTCCTTTCCTCCTCATCCCCACCTACTCAGGATGACACGACAACGGCGACAACGTGATGACGTGGCGGCACAGTCGTCCTCTCCCTCTCCCTTCCTCCTCCTCGTCCCTACCTACCTCGGGACGACGACGATGACGCGACGATGATGACGCGACGACGATGACGCGATGACACTGTCGGTCGTAGACCCGTGGGTACATCCTCAACGGGTGTATCCACGGGTATTAAATTGCAAACCCGTAGACCTACCCGTACCCTTGGGGGTGGGTGGCAACCCGTGCCGGGTACGGGTGCGGGTATCATCGCTGGCACCCGGGGGTATACCCGTGCAACTGCCTAATCCCGAGGGGTATGGGTTAAGAGAGAGTTGACTGTACTGGGATGAGTTTCATACTTGCTCGCACGAAAAATCCAATTTACTTACTAGTACTGGCGGTTGATGACACACCGAACTAACCCTTGGAAAATAGGACATAAGTAATCTTAAATTTTGAATGGAGGGCCAGTCTACATACATACTTGGCGCAGTTGATGAACCAAATTGCTGAAATGAATCTCATACTTGCTTGTTTGAGAAGCCTGATCAAGTACAGTTGGTTGACAGCGTAATAACTTGGCCTAGTTTTTAAATCCAATGCCTAGTTGTGATTAGCAGGAGCTTTACTCAGGTTGCTGACGAGTTCAGCTACCTAGAAATAAATAAAGAAAATGGGGCATTCAACAGTGCGAGTCCAGTGAGAGTCGTCGATAGTGACACAACGCTCAAAGTTCAACTTCTGGTAGATGTGACAGCGGACATTGGAAGGCCAGGATGACGACATGCGACCTATGTATGAATTGTCAAGGCAGTTTGCCTGGGCACTCACATTGAATCGGCATGCTCAATTCAGCTCAAAGTTCACGAGCACGCCCCACTCAAGTGGGGGTGTTATGGGAGACTGTACCCCCAAATCGGATGTGCCCCAGCAGATGCAAACAGGCGGCAGCCTGTGGTGGTGCAAGTGGCTCCACTTATTAGTACTAACTGAGTTATCTCTTGGCCGTCTTCTGATGCAGCATATTCAGTCTCACTACACCCTCCCATGGTGTTATTCAAATGCAAGATTGGATGGACCTTGATATGTACTAGTAGCCACATGGTCAGGGTTCATGAATGCACCTGCTGCATCTCTGAATGATAACGAGAAGGAAGATGACAGTCACTAATCAGGTTGACTTCCGACAAAGAAAACTGTCAAACATTACAAGAAGTTTGTTTGTTCAGGCTCAGACCCAAATAGCATGCTTTCCCAGTTAGTTGATATTGACTGCTCTGCTGAAAGGTATAAATACCTTGCTGTTAGCTGCATCAGTCACCAAAGCACTTGAGCTCACCTCCAGTCTTCTGATTCTCAACTTGATCACAATGAGTTTCTCTTTCTTCACTATCCTCTCTGGTCTAGCCATGCTCGTCGTTGTCAACACCTTGCCAGCTGAGAACTCGCAGTCCACTGCTCCATCCGAGGATGTTGCCAAAGAACCTACTCCTGCTTGCAACCCCTTTGTAAGTCTCGCTTATCATGTTAACAAAATAAATGTTCACCATCATGGCAGTCCGGTAACATCATTGACCTCCTCGACTGCTAGTCTGCCTGGGTTTCAATAGGAGGCCGTGAAGTAAATCTTGTGCTGGGAACAGTCTGCTGGATAATAGTATCAGTTTGTTTTTTGGTGCTCTGGATTTCATCTTCAGTTTGTGGGGTGGTTTTTTGATTACTTGATGGCGAGGGAGGTGGAACTTTATTTCTACTGTTTCGCCAGCCTTGTCTGTTGTTTCGTTGGTGATGTAAACAAGTCCGCATACCGCTACTTGATAAGTGGATGTGTTGATAAGCAACAATAGTGCTCGACGGAAGAAAACCAAATGACGAACATGAATGACAGCGTCCTCCGACAAGGTCGGAATAGTCCAACAGCAAGGGTTTTGCTACCTGGAGTCCTGGACATTTGCTCCTGAAACCCACCCTCCACCACTTCGTGGCTGACCCGCCGCACGACCCACAACAAACTGGCAAATGGTCATCGTTGCAACTCACCCTCAAGCTGCAGGTCCAGACCTGCGATCTGATCGCCGCTATCACGGTCCACTAATTGACGCTACAGATGACTTGCGCGACGGAAAGTCTTCGGAGTTGCGAGTACCCCATCGTGGTCGCGATTTCCATGTATGAGTGACGGATGACATGGCCCGTATAATGCAATTGATGCGTTGATAGAGCCATGAATTTATGGTGCACATATGATGGTTTAAAGGCCGTGTCAGGTTGTATCCTGGACGACACACTCATACTGCGAGTCTGTAACGCGGTTCTTCGCGGCCCGAGACCGCGGTGAGAAGTTGACTGATGTTATATACGAGGCCGGCGCATCGACGTCAGACATGGTAGACGTGTCCTCTCTCGTCTTTACTTCTGGTGCTCGGCAAGAAACTGTTCATCTTCATTGGGAGGCACCTAGATGGCGCGAGGAGGATTCGATCCGGTCTCGACCAAAGGTAACATCGAGGCAGTCGTTGACGATGGGGATGAAACGCGACTCACCCAGAAAGGGTGGTTGTGGCTTGAATCATACTATTCAGTGTGCCCCTACCCCCAAATGTGAAAAATTAACGGGCAGGTCGCCGATGAGCAGCGGTAAGAGACTATCGTGCTTCCAAAATTGGATTTACATGCAAAGAGCGTCCGTTTCAGAAGCCAACAACGCCACGAAGATTACAAGAGGTCGCCAAACGCAGAGATAGGAGAGCACCTGAGAACACGAAGGGTTGACGAAGGGCACCCGACGACATCCAGATGTCGACGCACGCCAGGCGATGCCAAGGTGAGAAGTAATACTCCCCAGAGTCAGAAGAATCGAGCACGCCCATTTTCTTATTTATGCAGTTGTTTCCTTTCTTTCAGTTTGAGCTAACGACTTGGAGGTGTCTATTCCGTCACCTGAGCATAGTCAGTAAATCATTCATTCATTCTCATCCACGGAAGTGACGCAACTCATGGCCTGTGGTCGTCAGAGGTGGGACTCAGTAAATTTCGCGTCCGCAGGGGACATTGATATCTCGAACGTCCAGGGCCCAGGCATACGACACCTGCTGGAGTCAGGAATCGTTCGGTGAGCCCAACTCTGCGAACCTGACTCTGGGACTCCAAAGGGGAACGAGTCCGCGCAAGCAAAGAAGGCACTGGCAAGCAACTCAACAATGAAAAACGCGAGAATTCGTGGGAGGTGGGACAACGCGTGAATGATGATGATGATTGGATAGAGAGATGCGTCTGATAGCAATGTGGACTTGGGGCCGAGTAACACCATATGGCAATCGGGAAGTGGCGGGTCGAAAAACCTCCCGACTCTCCGCTCTGCCACAGCTCAAGCGCTCACACCTCGTTCACATGTTACCATATGGTCTGGTAGATGGTTTTTTTAACAGGGATGACCACGCACGTCACCCTTCGTATTTCATTTTATTAGTCCATAACAGGCAAAGCATCCACAAGAACCCGAAACAACACAATTAAATCGTCCTCTGATCCTACTCGTCAACCTTTTATATACCGCTGCGTTCAAGCGTACAAATCACACATGTAGGGCCTCAGCGCGCACCATTGCGGCTGTAACTGGATCGCGTTCAAGCCCCTCTGAACCATCCTATACCGCACGTCCTGTTCATTGTAGCCACGCGTCAGAAACCAGACCCATGTGTGCACATCAAAAACGCACCTGAAGACGCGGCAACGCCTCGGTCACATTGAGGGGTGCCCCCGTCGGCTGCTTGGCACTCCAAAAGATCTCGGCGGAGGAAGCGGCACGGGGCCAGACGATCGAGTCGAGGTTCTGTGGCCCGGATTGTTCGGCCCAGAGGATTTGTTCACCTGCTCACATCGTCAGCAACCCATTGGACCCATCGCACGCAAAAACACACCTCCGAGAACGAGCGAATATTGAGACTCGGTCAAGTTGGCGAGCGGATCAAAGGTGTAGGACTGGGAGCAAGGATCACATGAGCCCAGGCCCTGAGCTGCGGAGGACAAACCCGCTCACCTCGGACCACGTCTTGAAAGGATCACACCAGCTGTTTCTATATCCGGCATCAGCGGCCCGTCAGTCCTTCACCCCTCGCATGATACGTAGCACATGACTTACCCGGTGGGATCGTCTCCTATCCACTCACCCGCACCGCAGTCCTACGAGGGTGAGAATCAGGCACAGGAGGATTTTTAAAAAAATAAGCACGCGCACGAGATAAAAGTAGTTTGAAGGCGCCTGAACGATACGGTAACCCAACTCGGCAACGGCAGCTGCGTCCTCGGATGAGATCCAGACCCTGCAAAGGAGAATCAGAACGTGTGCTCTGGCGAATCAAAGGTACCCACATGACGATGGTCTCCTTCGAGAGAGTCAGGTTCCATTCCAGGACCATCTCTTCCCATACAACGGGGGTCTTGCCCTGGGCAATGAGTGCACCGTGAGTACTGTTCGTAAACGTGGCGAGGGCCTGGGCGAGGGTGGTGTTGGTCGAGTTGAGCTGTTGCTGAGTGAGGGTATCGTTGACGTAGCAGTTGGTGTTGAGCTCGTCACCGCCAGTGCTAAAGTAGGACGAGGGCAGGGTCGAGGCGATATCGCTCAAGAGAGAAGTAGTGAAGTTGACGACCTCGGGGAGGGCGAAGCGGAGTTGGCCAGCGGGGGGCTCGTTGGCGTAGGTTGCCCAGGGAGAGGCGTCGAAGCAGGCGACGTAGTCGGGGTAGGTGGTACCAATGATGGCGGTGTGTCCTGGGGTATCGATTTCCTAAAGACCATGTCAGCTACAACCCCAAATCAGTCCCACCACACGCACCAAGAGGACGTCGATGCCGCGCTACCAACGACACGCGAAATGAGTAGCAAGTCGCGTGGAAAAAAGTGGGAGACGCACTGCAGCAGCGTACTGAACGACGTTTTGCACGTCACTCGCGCTGTAAATCTCATCGGCAGAGTAAGCACCATTGGCAGCAAGCTCCGGGTACTGCGCGACCTCGAGCGGGAAACTCTGACTGTCGGTAATATGCCAATGGAAGGTGTTGATCTTGACCCAACTCATCGCGTCCAACGTCCTCAGCAAGTCCGCCACCGGGAAACTAAGACACGCAATGTTACTTTGACGCGAGAGAAACACGAACCACGGTCACGTACAAGTTGCGAGCGGTGTCGAGCCCGAATCCGCGGTAGGGCTAGCCGCGTCCGAGTCAGCACACGCGTTTTTTCAAACTGAACGACGAGACACGCACATATGCAGGCGCGTCCGTGATGGCGACCGGTGCCTCGAGCGTATACGTCTTGTCGCCATAGTAATACCACAACTGGCCAAACGTCGTCAGACCGCGGTAAAGCCCCAACGTCGAATTGGCAGTCAGCGTCGCGGGACTGCCGTCGGCGGGGATAGTGAGAACGTATTCTTCGCTGCGCGTGCCAAGGGGTTTGACAGACTCGGAGGAAATACTGTCGACGGTCGCGCCGGACGCGAGGGTGAGCTGGAGCGAGGGGAGTGTCTTGGCATTGGCGAGTGCGGCAGAGTCGTTGGCACCGCGACCGACGACGAGACGGCCGAGCTTGTCGTTGGCCAGGTAGTACTCGGCCTGTCCGACGGCGTCGTTGAGATCTTCCGGCGCGCCGTTAATGTTGACGTCAATGCAAAAGTCGGCTGAGAGTACGAGCGGGGTTGTGCCAGTGCTGAGGCTGGCGGGGATGGGCCACAGCGCCAAAACGCCGTGGAGGAGGGAAAGGGCGAGCAGGAGACGGAGAGCCATAAGTCGCTTCGCATCGTGTGGTCTGTCTTTTTATGAATGCCAGCAGAGTTCATCCGAGTCTCATCAAATTACATATTAAATAATGTATTGATATCCCCCCGAATCCCTCCGAATCCCCGCTCTGGGAGTCTCAACTGAACAAACGTCCAATACAGTTGTCTGCCTCACACCGACACTGGGCATACACCGCGTGCTTGCGCTCCATCTCCTCCCCGGTCCCCCTCGCAGCCTCGATCTCTTCTCGCTTTTCCTAAAATGCGCGTTAGCACAGCCCATCTCGGCATGAACCCCGCTTACGTCGCTATCCCCATAGTATGAAAAACATAGTTCTTCCCATGGCTCCACGTCCCGCGTCGTAAACACCGCCAGCAGCGGCTTGTTGATATCCGCGTCATCAATATAGCAAGCCAAAATCTTGCAGTTCGGATCACAGCTGTGATTCTGCCCCGTCATCAGCACTCGTCCAGTACACACCCGACACACTTACCAAAAACCGCGTGAACTTGTCACGACGCTTAATCAGTCAAATGTCACCTCGATCGACGTGCACTCACGTTTCCCGCGTGATACGCGTCAACAACATACAGGTTGTCCCATTCGTCCGGATCCTCCATCCCGAGTTTCAGGTGGTGAAAGTCAATCGAAAACAAGTACGTCCGTCCGTACAGGTCATAGTACCTGTCAGCGCTGTCAGCACCCACACGAGTCCATCACAAAATAGCGCACCTGCCACGCGTGTCGCCTTCCTGTTCCGTCAGCAGTTCTCCCGCGTAGATACCAATGTACGATCCCTTGGGTATCTTCTTGTTCCCAGCAGATACCCCTGTAACATACGTCAGCAAACACAAATGAAATTAGACTTGCATCATTACCCCAGCCCTTGTGCATGGTTTTGACAATATGAACGGGCCACTTGCGCCCATTTTGCACAACCTAGCAATCCCATCGTGAGCGAGTAGGCGACTCGGTCAATACAGCAAACGCACCCGGTTAGGACAGTCGTCATCACAGTGACAAAACTTGTTGCACTCGAAAATGGGACACTCAAACCGCTGCACCATCCCCTTGTTGTCGTACACAAACGGCGAGCCCGCCCACGTCGACGGTATGATCTCCCCGTCGATATACGGCTGCACCCACTTGCGCTGTCGCTGCGCACACGGACACGTCCCCTTGGGATCACATCGCCCAACGCACTCGCAACTCTCCAAGTGTTTGATGTCCGGCGGCGGCACCCCCTCGCCAAACCACATGTCGTTCGTGTAATGAAACTCCCACCGAGGTGTCACCTCGTCTCCGATAGCATTGTCAAAGATCTCGATCGAGGGCGCATCCGGCTCGTGGCTCATCGCCTCTTCTATGTGCGCCTCAAAGATCCTGCGCGCCACGTCGGAATTGCGGAACTCGGGTGAAAACGAGTTCATGTAGTCTTGCAACGAATGCGGAAGGTCTTTGACGGCCTTGTATTCGGGCGGTCGCTCCCGCTCCTCGGCCACGTGCGACGCCCATGTGATGACTGGGTACCCACCGATATATCTGTGGCGGGATTCGGAGGAGGATCCGCCTTGCGCTTGATCAGAAACGGTTGCAGGACGACGGATGAGATCCAACTGGTTGACAGAAGATGTTGCTCTCGAGAGCGACCTCTGTCTCGAACTGCTGCGGGACGAACGCCGGCGTACTCGGGGAGGCGCTAGTGAGGTGCTGGACGCGGTCTTGCTACTGGGAGAACTGGCGAGCGCGTCCTCCGGCTGTCCGACGTGAGCGATCGTCTCCTTACCCACTCGGCCACGTACCTCTGATTCACACTCGGCAGGTGCTGTCAAGAGCATATCACATTCCTCCGTCGAATCTGCTCCATGGACGAATGAGATGCTATCGTCCTCAGGGAGAACAAGGTCTGGGGTCATCGAATGAAATGATGAGGCTTCGACAAAATCATCCTGTATGACGTCTCCATCGGGCGCAAGCGCACTCGTACTCTGTAGGCATACGCGGTGAGATCTACTATCTTCTGAAACTGTGTACGCGTACCGCAACATTGTTTTCCGACGCAGTCGTGACAACGTCCTCGGCAGGCAATTCAGGCTAATCAAGGGCACAGCTCAGCCCCGTTCTACGCGTATACAAGAGCATTTCACTTGCCTTATTTGCCTCCGTTTGGTCGCAAAGGCTAAGTAAATCCTCCAACGTGATCTCCACTGTTTCCCCTTCATCATCCCCTCTGAAATCGAGATCCTCAGGAGGACCATCGACCTGATCCGATGCATCAGCACCATCGTTCTCACAAGCAAGGACGTCCACTCACCACCATCGCGTCCCCTACTTCCCGCTCAGGTTCGTCAACCACCACCCGCGTCTCCGAGTCTCCCTCCAAAGAGCCAGCCGACTATCCAAACCCATCAGTAACGCCAACAAACAAAGCGTACACGTAGATCGTACCTCGTCTATCACGTCCATCTCTTCACCTTCGTCCGCCGAATCCACGGAAGACTCTGGCTCCTCCTCCTGCTCTTCCTCCTCGTCCTCCTCGTCCTCCACGACCTCCTCTGGTTGCGACAAATGCACCGACGCGAGCTCCAACAACGTATCCGCCTCGTCCACCTCGGCCTCTTCCTGTGGTTCTGGCTCACTCTCGTCCTCGTCCTCGTCCTCGTCCTCACGTAACGTCATCCCGTCGTCCACGCGCGTTGAATCAACACCAATATCTCCCTCGACATCCTCTGCCTGCCCATCGACCTCTACCGTATTCTCAAGCGTGACATCCATCGCATTCGTATCGTGCGTGCCTCCTTCGTCCGTCTCCGGCACTGGGACTGGAACTGGAACCGCAGCTGGAACCGCGTCGGGTATCACTGGCGTCGACGACGACAACGTTTCCGAGCCCTGCAAGAACCTCGCCTGTGTGGGTGGTTGCGGGAGCGGCTCGATAGCCTGCGCGTCCTTGGTCCCAGCGCCCGTATCCACGCCCGTACCGGCCCCAGTGCGGGCTTCAGATCCCTTCTTTGGCGAGTCCCGCACAATGTACGCCTCAAACGCCGCCGACGCCGACTCCCGTCTTCCATGCCAAAACGCCCTCCCTTTGGCTTTGTGCGAATCCGCGCTCGTGCTCGCGCCCATGGAAACGCGGGACCGTGCCATGGTGGGAGAGATAAATGGGTCGGTGATCTCTCTAGCCTTGCCCTTGCCCTTGTCGCTGCTGTGGTCGTTCTGGACGCGCGTGCCACCAAAGGCAGGAGAAATAAACGCCTCGAATGGAACAAACGTAGACGTCCGCCGCCGTCGTGCATGCGCACTCAATGACGCGCTTGATTCCGAGGTGGACACCGTGGTCGGGGTTGGGGTACTCCACGCAACGCTCTTGGTGATACGCGCTCCCTCCGAGGAGGACGACGACGGTCCGTCCTTGCCATCCGTCGACGTGGGCACGTGTGTCGTCACTGGCGTGGGCGCAGGCATCGTGACGGGTTCAACCGGGGCGTGACTATCTTCATCCATCAACGTAGGCACTTGTGCCGTCGTAGGTGCAGGCATCGTGACGGGCTCAACCGGGGCGTGACTATCTTCATCCGTAGACGTGGGCACTTGCGTCATCGCTGGTGCAGGCGCAGGCATCGTGTCAGGCTCAACCGAAACGTGACTATCTTCATCCATAAACGTTGGCTCTTGCGTCGTCGCAGGCGGGGGCATCGTAACAGGTTCAACCGGTGCGTGACTGTCCTCATCCGTCGACGTTGGCACTTGCGTCGTCGCAGGCGCAGGCGTCGCGACGGGCTCAGTCGCCGCCTGATTGTCCCCATCTTCGTCGGACGGGTACGTCAGCGTAGGGGAGGACGTCAGTCCAGAAGACTGACCCGCACCCGCATTTCGCTTCGACAACAATGACCTCAAACTCGGCGCCGGCGTCGACGGTTGCGAGGACGAGGACTCGGGCTCGGGCACCTCCTTCGGGGCTTGGCTAGCGCTAGCGCTCTGGGCAGGCGTACCGTGTTCGGCTGCAGACATACGCATACATGAGCGAGCCGACGATGGACACGAGAGCAAAACGGGAGAGTGGGGTGACGCACCCGTGAGATCGACACCACTGCGCTTTCGAGCCAACTCGCGCTCTTCTTTCAGTGCTTGTAATCTCTCCCTGCGCACTTGGTTCAGCGCGTCGACCAGGGACATGGGCGTACTCGGACGTGGGACGCGAGGGGGCGCGATGAAGGGGCGACTGGACGAGCGGGCGAGGGGTTGTGTTGCCGCGGGAGGCTGGGACGGTGTAACTTGGGTGGACGACGAAATGGGTTGCGTAGACGGCGGAGGATTGTTGTTTACTTCGCTCAGCGCATCGACCAGGGACATGGGCGTATTCGGACGGGGTACACGCGGGGGCGCGATGAAGGGGCGACTGGATGTGTGAGCTAGGGGTTGAGTTGCGGCGGGGGGCTGGGACGGTGTGGCTTGGATGGACGACATAGCTGGTTGAGTAGCTGGTAGCGGATTGTTGTTTGCAGTGCTCGACGCCACGGTTTGCCGTTGAACCTGTCCCGTAGGGAATGCACTTGGCGTGTCTGGTACCATCGGTACATCTTCTGGTTGTTGCGGTGACATTGAAACGACTGCCTCTAGCGACGTTCCCCACGGCTCAGGCATCGAAACGGTAGTATCATCCTGCATATCAGTATCCCCATCCTGGTTCTGCACCTCACCAACAGTCGAGGGCACGTCCACAGGCGGAGCCGCGCCAGCCGACGTACTTACCACCTCATTCCTCTCTATACCCTCAGGTGCTTTCCCAGACCGTGTCGCGCCATTCAACGCTCTTGAAAAGAAGGGGTTCTCCCGCGCTTCAGGAAGCGGCCGTTTGAACCGTACCCCCTTGTACGACGACAGATCCGGCATGGCCAAGGTCCTCTTGCGTTCAAGCAACTGCGACGCACTCCTGTCCGACCCAGAGGAACGCGGGCTTGCTGACGCCTCGGACGAGGGCGGCTGCGCAAGGGTCGGTGTCGCTGCCAGTCTCGCCACGACAGATTGAGGCGGCATGCCAGGTGGCGGCGCGATGGAACTTGGTGGTTGGGTCTCTTTTGGTCCAGGTGCCTCCCCGCGCGATTCTGGCGTCCTAATTTCTCCACTCTCCGGCGTCTCCGGGGAACGTGTAGGCGGGGCGGGCGCATCGTTCGGGTCCAGCTCGCCTTCCTCAAGGTTTTGCATGGGCATATCCCCATCCCCATCGACGCCTGGATGCTCCTCATTCGGGTCCAGCTCGCCTTTCTTGAGGTCTTGCATACGCATATCCCCATCTCCATCGACGCCTGGACGCTCTTCGCTCGCAGATGTCGACGAACTCTCCCGGGTCGAGGTTTCTAGACCATTCGTAATTCCATTCTCTACTGCTCTCTCTTCAGCTTCATCCCCACCTCCCGGAAGCGCACCCTCGCCCGTCTCATCATCCACGTCCCCTCCCAGTTGATCCATGTTCACGTACGAATCGAACAGTGCATCAGGCCCCAACGCGTCCTCGATCCCCTCTGGCACGCTCGTACTCACACCCGTACCTGCATTTGCACCAGGTGCAACAGCGGGGCCGGACGAAATCGCTGGCAACGTCGCCAACGATGGCCCAACGTCAAGACCGTCCCATCCATCCAACGCACCATTCGGATCGGCGTCGTCGCCAATAGCGTTGAAATCCATGTTTCCAAACGCATCGTCAAGGTCATCTGGTGGCGGACCGTACGAAGAAGATGGGCTTTGTCGGGAAGGTAGTTCGTTGTCTTCTGTATCTTGAAGTCTCGAAGGTGGTTGCTCGGGTGTAGTAGGCAGTGCACGCGTAGATTCTGGAATACGAGCTGGAATCGTCGGTGCTGGTGGTGGCGCTGCTGGCACCCTTTGAGAAGGCGGTGGAGGGACCTGGGACGTTGAAGACGGTGCGGGCGGACGAACTGGATCTTCGTCGCTGTCGGACAGGGAAATGACCTCCACATCCACAGGCGGTGGCACCCCCTTCCGATTCGGCCCCTTTCTCTGCGCCCCACCTAGCCCATTCCTTCGCCGCTTCGTCGGATGGATCGCCAGAACTCGGTCGTCTTCTGAACCACTCGTAATCACGATCGGATCGTCCTTGTTTGCCGATATGGTTGGTCGAGGCCCACTCGCGGTGGATGACTGCGAAGGGCGAAGGTGACGAGCCGAATCACTCGAGTCAGTGAGTTCAACGACTTCACCGCCTCGTTGTCTCGCCATCGCCAATGGACGTACGTGGGCCATTTCTTCATTATAACTTGTGCGTTTTTCTATGGAGAGTCAGGAGGTGCTGGAGATGTGAACAAGGGAAAAGGCATACGTTTGTGCCTAGGTCTGACACGCGTCCATGCGGCCGATTCGTCTCTCGCTATATGCGCATCGGGTGAGATGGCCGACGAACAAAGCACGCGCGTGAAACACGATGTATGAGTACGAGAACCAAACATTGACGCAAAGGAGACGCACTCGGTTTTTGCGCCACCCTCATTAGATTCGCTGTAGTTACCGCAAGGTTCCTGGCCAGCGACGTGTGCTTGCGCGCCGTTGCCGGTGGCCCGCGTCGCGACGCTCCATTTTGTTCTCGTGCCTTTTCCTTTTCCTTGTCCCGCGCAATGGCTTTTTGAACCATCTGCGAAAGCATCGAAGGAAAGTCCGACGTGGACGCGCCACTGCTCGTACTCGCGCTCAGACCCTGCGGGGTAAACGGCTTTTTGATTTTTTTCTGTGAAGAAGGCGGCGGCGCAGGCTGTGTGCGCGAGGCGTGGCCCGCGTCCCGAACTGATGGAGACGCCGACAGACGACCTGCGCTCGTACTACCGTTCAGATCTAACCGCGGCAACTTGTGTGGTCTGCGTGCAGACGCTGATTCGTCGGCTGGTGCTTTGCGTTTCGAGATAGGAGCAGGGGCTGGGGTGGGATCGTGATCGTGTTCAGCTTCGTCGTCGCCCATGTCCAAGTCCAAGTCGATGTCAGTGTCAGAACGGATGCTGGTGCGTGTCGAGGGCGAGCTGGTCGCTGGTTCTGCCAATGAGGCGTGTGTTGTGAGTGTTGGGTGTGAAGGGGTGATGTCAGAGCGACATACCAGAAAGGACAGCCCAAGATGGACCTGGAGTGATCATCCGCTCTCTAGGAGTCATTCAAAAACACAGTACGAAATTCAGGTAAACCAGAGTCGATGTTTACGCCATGCTATTTGTTGCCACCGTATTTGCTGCTGCTATCATAGAAACATCGGTTTGGTTGGTGACTTTCCTAACATGGACGACACCGTGAAGGTACCTCATCAATAGCGACAAGAGCGTAATATACATCGTATCCAAAGAAATCCTGCCCGATGCATCCCAGGTAACACGCTCGATTGATTACTCTCCAATAAACAGACGCACGATCAAGTAAGCAGTAGCACCAAGGAAACGGACGGCTATGGGAGTTTCGAGTAAGCGCCGCAGGAGTGAATAACATGATCTCTTACATGTTAGCCCTGCGATGGAAAACAGGATACATGACATGTAGACATTCACAAAAACCGACACTTTCCCGCTCCCTGGTATTGGTATTGCGGAACTGGATCGACACAACGATGAGCTTGTGAGCAGGCAAACAAGGACAAAACATACATGACAACGGCTGCTAGCAAAGCCTGCATAGATCGGTCAGCAGGCAAAACCTCAAAATGGATGAAAACGAACGTTGCTCAACATCCAAATCAATAACGCCTACAACAAAATCGATCAGCCACGATCCCGATAATCCAGGTCGCCATGACTCACGTTTGTCCAAAAGGTCTTGTAGTAATCCTCCTGCTGCGTCGTCGGGTCTACTTTTTGTTCCGCTTTCGGTGGCTTTGAAGACAGGACAGCGATCGCGTCTTCGTAAGCCGCATTGATATCCGTCTCCGCTGTGGGTACAGCGACCTCAACCTCGTTCTTATTCGGACCTTTACCAGCAGAGACAACCCCGAGGTCAGTGGAAACCTTGTTGTCACCTTTTGTGCCCCACGACACGTCGTGAACGTTGGCAAACTGAGAAGCAGAGATGAGCAACCCCTCTAACAGAAAACAAGTAGAGGAGACACACAGCGTATACGTTCAAGACCGCGATATACGATGGTGCCATCAAAAGGTATTGGACGAAAGACGTGATCATGTGCCATGGTTCAAACTAGATCATTGTCAGTCATCAACGAGCCCATATTGACATGAACCTACGAATAAGAGCGATGCAACGATATAAAGTCCGAGCGTAATCGCGAGCGAAAGGACAATATTTCGGGAGATGGTATCCACGAGGAAATCTCTAGCTTGAAAGGCACGACCCTCGGATTTGGCAACGCCCTCGATACCCTTGTAAGCAAGAAAAAGTGCTGACACCTATTAGCACATGCTCGCGATGTCAGCACGAATCCGACAAAAGAAGAGTCCCTAAAACGCACCATCATGTAAATCGTGATCAGACCAAACCCAATAAAAGCCAAAGTATATGCCCACTTGGCATCTTGTAGCCGATTCCTCATGGAAAGCACGAAACACATAATGAGGAGACCCAGATAAAAGTAGTTGAGAACGAGGTTCGGGTAATGCAAACTCGGAATGTAGTTCTCTAGCGTATGTGTGAGGATGACAAAAGCAATGTAATAGTTTCCCTGACGCAGTTTCGACGTCAACAAGGCGTTTCGGCATGCAGAATACAGCACTTACGAGGGCGAACCAGGAGAATGTCAAGTTATACAGTTGGTAGAACATTTCAATATGCATCCAAAATTTGCGAAGGAAAGAGTGCGACGAGCGATAGATGTAGTGGAAATGAACGATACCATACACTGCGGCGAAGAACGATCCATTGAGCCAGCGCCGACGTTGCGATATCAGCTCTAGAACTTGATCGGGGACGTCAGCAACAGCATGGGCTGACTTGACATAGTGTAGGAACCATGATCCTCCACGCTTCGAGACCAACTCCCAACATAATATCTGACATATCCATGAATACCTGATTCACAACAAAATTGGCCACTTACTCGATCCTCGGCAAGATACATGTTGGCAGTGAAGATATCCGCGCCCGCGCCATGCGTCTTCTCTCCCAAAAAGTACTTCTGCAACGGGCCTTCTCCCCTATCGTCGTTTTGCAAAGCAATGTAACGATACGCACTGAGTGCCCCAGGTAACACAGTGACATATCCAAACACGCTCTCCAGTGGTTTATCCAGGATATGCGACATCTTGTACTCAAAGTTTTGTGCTGCGACAAGCGGATTAAGCAAATTCTGCCCATACTTGCCCTTGCGCGCCACAATCTCTCCGCAGGCCCCACCCACGTTAGAGCTGATATCAAAGACTTTCCAGAGATGGTATATGCCAGTGGGACCGGGTATCATGTCAACGTCGAGGAGGACACAGATATTGGGCTGAAGGATAGGTCCAAAAGCGTTGAAGAACCAACGATGGGAATTGATCTTCTTCTGACTTTTTTCTTTGAGGCAAAAAATGAGCTGAACAGGGACTACACCCTCCTCAGCCCCTTCAATCCTCATCGAGGGTGAGATGGAGACTGAAATGTGTCAGTATACAACGCATAGCACGCATATATACGATACTCACTCTGAGTGGTATACTCGTAGATGTGAGCTGTCACTGGTTTCCCATCAACAACGTGCTTTACTCCCATTAGCGTAGTTCAAACGCGAATTGAACGCACGTACCTTGGCTATTCCGTCTTGATATGCACCCATCGCAGCGAAGACGCTCAACGTCCGGGAGTTGATCTTTCGACGCCCGTCACTAACGATACAAACCACGACCTTCTTCCACGCATCTTTACCCCACGTCCTACTCCGGTTCCGTTGACACAAATGGGCAATGTTTTTCATGACACCCTGTATCGACCGGCAAAACAGCTCCTCGTCTTCGTCAGACATCGTCATCACGATAAACAATTCCGTGCGTCGTGGTGGGTCATAATGAACCTGCCTCAGCGTAAATCCAGTGTCTTTGAAGTCATTGGCATCGCACGTCGCCGCCGAGTACCGCATGTGGGTAAACTCGCGCTCGTTGCGCATAGCACACATATCGAGCAATTTGGAGGGTACAGCAGAATCGAGGACAAAGTTGCCGTGGAACAGCTCGACCTTTTTGAGTGCCTTGTACCGTCGTGGAACGCGTTGCGGTGTTCGGCCGTTGTTGATCTCAGGTGGTGCGTCATCGGCGCCTGGGATGTACCCGTCCTGGATGGTGGTGCACGGAGCAACGAACGAGGAGGACGCGGGAGATGTGGGATGGTAGTGCTGGGTGGTATGGTTTTGATGGTGTTCGTATCGCACTGAATGTTGGGAATCATATCGACTGCGCTGCGACTGGCATGTTTTCGTTGCAGTGGGTTGGCTCGCATAAGGGCTGTATCCGTCGTTGTCATGGCCATGCTGAGCCTCGTCCGCCTGCGTGTCGAAGTTCGCGAGTCAGTATTCTGCAAATCAAACCGGACTTTGACTTACTTCTGGGTAGTTCGACTCAGCCATGTAGGCTGCCACGCATTCGAACTCGAACCGAGATGCGGCTCCTAGTATAAGTGCCTCGTGTCATTCGGGGATAGGTTTTGGGGGTATGTAATAATTCGCCGTTGTTGCCGCTTGCGTGAAAGGCTTAAAGTTCGTTAGGTCACTTTGCGGATTCCGGGATTCGATACCTGTCTGACTGTTCTCTATGGGTCGTTTGTCTATAATCACAATGGTCTATGATGGATGAATGACCAGGACGGACGCCACTGAGAGCAGGCACGAAGTGCCGAAGCGAGGGGGGCGTGCGTGGGGCTCTTATCGTGACCCAGACATGCTCGTTTGATCGATTGCGATCGAGTATCGCGTTCGATGGTGGCCCGGTGATCCATTGCTTATTTTCTTACACTATAAAACTAGTTGTAGAACTAAATGAATTCTGCGGGTCACAATCTCCTAAATGAAGATTTATTGGGTGTGCATGTCACAGGGGGAGATGTCCGCGACCATCGGTCCTAATGGACTTGAAGATCAACTTGAACTCCGGGTCAATCTGTGCTCGTTGAGTCGTTCCCAAAAATCACCAATGAAGTGAAACGGGCCGTATGAATGACGGTTTACCTCAAAGATGGGCTGGCCACCGACCAATTGATTGTCTGGGAGATTTGCATCGCGTGTCGACAATGATTCACAGTTGTCGCAGGCGAGCCATACACTCTGCGACGCGTGGAAAACAGTCGTTCCAATGGGTACATATCAACTTTACTATTTCAATCGAATCACTGGCAGAAGCGTCAACCCGGGAACGACTCGGAATCGAAACACTAGACCCCCTGACGAGTGTGTCAGTAGAGTTCCCATTCGTCCTAGTCAACCAACGATCTTGATGACTGAGTATAAAAGAAACCAAGCAACGCACCATATGTACAACAACAGCCACGAGCATCCTACAACTTGGCCACCACAGTATCATTCATGTGGGAACGAGCTTGAGATTGGCTCAGTTGTTTCCAGATAGCATCCGCAACAACATTGGGGTGCGTTTCTAATATCTGAGGGATGATGTCCCTTCTGTCAGCAAGGAGATAGGTTTCGCAGGCTAATAACGCACGAAATGTCCTACCCTAGGTACCGTGGTCACGCTCGCGAAATTCAATATCCCCCCAGAAGCGACATGAAGCGCCTCTTGCCGCAAATCGCGTGGACTGTGAGATCATGGTCAAGAAGTCACTGTCGGAGTACAAACTCTATGGGTCGCGCTCACATGACATCCACGATCGATCCAAACATGATGTGTGTGGGGATTTCCGTCAGTACGTAGGGCAAGTACTTGTGGTCTCTATAGGCAACCTAACGGATTCGTCAGCTACCAATTCGACACGAGATCGAAAAAAGCGAATTCCCCACGCTGGCTTGCTGTTTTCTTGTGCACTTAAGCGTCACACCGTCCGTCTTATCGGGATATTCTGCGGTTGGTAACGGTCGAAGGCCATAAGTCTGCTCGCGAATGTGCCAGTCGTCGACTATGAAAGCGAGGACGGCGAATGGAACTTACAACGTGTATCTTAAGGATGCGGTCGTCCCAGTCAAGAAATGGTCTTCGTGTTCTTAAGGCCTGGTATGCAGCCTCTGCACTGGGCCAAGTATCCTCCCGTGTCGCCGAGGGTTTAGCGAAACGTGAACTCCAATTCAAGCCTTTCTCCCCTGCCAAGTATGGCTCAATCAAATGCAATGACGAAACTTTCAGCAATGGATAGTATGTGGGCGTTAATGTCCTTGGACGATCCAACTTGAGTAACCAATGCAAGGATATGAAGAACACTCGACTCACAACACAGAACTCCCGATAGAATGTCCTACAAGAGCCAATCTACGCTTGGAGAAATCGACGTCCACACCAGTACCTAGCCCCGCTAAGAAGGCATGGATACCTCGAGCATGGTCTTCCCATGAAACTACATGCATTCCAAAGGAAATGAACTTAATGTTCATGGCCGTGAAAATGTGAGGCTTACATATATCATATCCCCAACGGAGGACCTCTTCGTTGAGTATCGCAGAATCTCCGTGATTTAGCAGGTCGAGCGACCACATGTCACGGAACCGAACAGACGTTCCTGTACTTGCTTGTTCATCCTCGAAAAGCCGCTCTATCGTTGGTTCCCAGTGCTCCTTGTGACATCCAAGTCCGTGTATAAATACGAGCGTGCGGACATCTTCCCGAGTCTTGGAAAAGGTATCATGATCGTCTCCGTCTGGCCCGAGTTCCCCCATCCAGTATCGTTTCGCAACGACCCGAAGTGGGAAGCGAGGACGGGGATCAAACACATAGTTCTTTGAGAATACGGAGATGGGACCAGTTGTCATAGCACAGCGCAGCGAGCAGCGAGGATGACACTCAGATAATATGCCACCGGGTCACTTATATCTATCCAAAAAATCAGCAGCGTAGCCGACGGACGTACTACTAGGACTAGCTCCATGAAGCTGTCAGCGAGCGCCGCTTCATTGAAGTTCTGCTCACTATGCCGTTAAATTTCGAAATGCACAGCCTATTGCCGACCGAATAACCCATCTTTGGAATGACAGCTACCGTTTCAGGCTTCAAAAGTCTAGGCCGGATTGATGGGGACTAGCCCAACGGGGTTAGTCAGTACTTACGCCCACTTTGAGAGCGATGTTGGAAGCATGTACCGCCACCGACGACCATCATGCTTCAATGCTGCTCAGCGATTAGCGTTGTCTACCGGATCAAGTCACCCCTGCGGATTGTGAAGCTTACTATCGCTCGAGGTTTGTGGTGGACCGAGGCTTTGAGCCTTACCGCCCAGGCCGGACCTGGTCTCGGCATATAAGCACATGAGGCTATCTGGGCTAGAAGTTTGATGATTTGTTTCAGCTCCACTGGCACCTAATTATAACTTGGAAGTGCCGACTTAGGGTCGGCCAAACCTTGCTTGCACGTGCGATCTTTGGACGTCGCTCGTGTTCCGTGACGACCTTGCAAGGGAAGTACAGTCAACTCTCTCTTAACCCATACCCCTCGGGATTGTCCATGAGGGTATGGGTTATGAGGAGTATGGGTTTTGTGGGAGGTCGGTTTCGAGTGAGGAAAGACATCAATTATGTATTTATTCAAGTACTACTTGGGTAATAGAGAATGTAAGACTACTCTTTCGAAGTAAAATAACTAGTCAATTTGGTGTCCTTTGTGTTCCGCATTGCAGTGGCATGCATCTGCTGCCCGAATGAACCTAACATCATCTCCAACTTGCGGGCGAAGGATCCAAGTACTTTGTGTATTTCCGCAACGCGAGCGCGGCCTTCTGCGCTTCATCACGTGTAGTCATTGGCTCGACAGCCTCATCCGAGTCCAACCCGCCATCCGGATTGCGGCTTCTCACTGACGCTTCCTGCGCTTCCCGCGCTTTCTTCGCATCCATCACGGCTTGGTAGATGTCCTCGTCCGTTGCATCAAAGATTTGATGCGCCTCGATAGCTGGATTGAGGAGTTCGCTGGTGGTCATTCGATTCGAGTGTTGAAGAATGCCAGTTTTCTCGAGGTTGGTCAAAGCGGACTCAAGAACATCTTCGGCTTCTCGAATTGGATCTCCAGGGATTTCTGACTCGGCGGCATGAATGAGCGATGAGATTGGGATAGATGGTTGAACGGGTGCGAGTGCAGTGGCTGTCCAATTTCTCAACCACCCGCACTTCGTCCACCAAATTGCCAGCATGATCCAACCATTCCTCGTCAACCTCGGATATCGGCCGATTTGCCTTCAAGTCAACCCCAAGCTTGACTTTACGGTCATGTGTCTGATCATGAAGCTTCTGGAGACCCTTTTTTAGAATGTCGACAGGCGTGGGTTTCATATTGAAGGAGAAGTTCCGTTGTGTCGGGTTCAAGTTTCCATGTTGGGTTGCCAGGTTATTGGATAATTACATTATTAAATATTATTACATACCTCATTTGGACTTAACCTATGGGTTCACACTCACAACAGGTATGGGTTATGGGTTATGGGTTATGTAGGCAAAATACCTGCAAACCGACTCGGGAAATTCAAAAATGTATGGGTTATGAGAGAGTATGGGTTGTCTATGGTATGGGTTAGGAGGGAGTCGACTGTATGTAATATGTACAAGCAGGCCCGGGGCCTCTAGGTTTGCGGCCAGCTGCCAGTGCAACCTGTTGGAATTCGGCCGTCAGTATACTATCTCATAGTGCATATTCTTTGCCACCCACTTTTGTCCCAACATTTCGATATGTATCATGAGATAGTGTACTGTACGTATATCTGAGGCAGTGCCAAAAAAATCTAGAATTGCGAGCTCAGGAGGTGCATTTGCTACTAGTAGTGACTGCATTTGGGGTTACATGATAGTAATAGGCGTGATAAAGTGTCAGTCTTGAAGAGAATCCGAGAAACCCTGGGCGGCGATTGAAATCGTCCATAGCACTCTCCGGGTCACCGGGTAGTGACTAAGACGTCTCCAATTCGTAACACAGTACGCCGCGGCGTCTTTCCCTCCCAAGTCCAAAATCAATTCCGATATCGCATCCACCCCTTGTTGACTATTCGCCAGCAAACAGGCGCATAATCAAGTAAGTAGTAGAGCCAAGAAAACGAACGACTGTTCGAGTTTTGAGTATGCGCCACAGGAGTGAATAACATCATCTCTTACATGCTAGCCCTGTGATGGAGAACAGGATAAACGACATGTAGACGTTCACAAATGCCGATACTTTGCCACTCCCTGGACTTGGTATCGCGGAACTATATGGAGATGACGATCAGCTTATGAGCAGGCAAGCAAGGACAACACATACACCACCACAGCTGCTACCAAAGCCTGCATGCATCTGTCAGCACGCGAAACCATCATTCACAATGGATGAAAACAAACATTGCTCAACGTCCAAACCAACAACACCTATGACCAGGGTCAGAAACCAGCCACGATCCCGACAGTCCTGGCTCACGTTTGTCCGGAACGTTTTGTAGTAATCCTCCTGCTGCGTCGTCGGGTCTACTTTTTGTTCCGCTTCTGGTGAATTTGTAGTCAAGACGTGGATCGCGTCTTCGTAAGCAGCATTGATATCCGTCTCCGCTGTGGGTATAGCAATTTCGACTTCATTCTTATTCGGACCTTTACCAACAGAGATGATCCCGAGGTCAGTGGAAACCTTGTTGTCACCTTTTGTGCCCCACGACACATCGTGAACATTGGCGAACTGAGAGGCAGAGATGGGTTACCCGTGCCAGAAAAATAGTGGAGGAGCGCACAGCGTATACGTTCAAGACCGTAACATATGACGGTACCATCAAAAGGTATTGGAGGAAAGACGTCATCATGTGCCATGGTTCAAACTAGACCATCGTCAGTCGTTTCGACAAGCCCATATCGACAGAGACCTACCGCTAAGAGCGATGCAACGATATAAAGGCCGAGCGTCGCTGCAAGCGAAAGGACGATATTTCGGAAGATGGTATCCACGAGGAAATCTCCAAGTTGGACGGCACGACCCTCAGATTTGGCAACGCTCTCGACACCCTTGTAAGCGAGAAGGAATGCCGAGGCCTATTACGCAGGTGTCAGCAGGAATTTGACACAACTAAAGTGCACGAAATGCACCGTCGTGTACATCGTGAGGAGACTAAATCCAAGGAGAGCCAGGGTATATGCCCACTTGGCACCTTGTGGCCGATTACCCAGTGAAAGCAGATAACACAAAATGAGAAGGCCCAAGTAAAAGTAGTTAAGAATGAGGTTCGGGTAATGCAAACTTGGAATGTAGTCCTCCAGTGCGTTCGTGAGAATGACAAAGGAAATGTAGTAGTTGGCCTGCCACATGTTTGATATCAATAATTCAACACGAAGAGAGACGAGACGTACGAGGGCGAACCAGGAGAATATCAAGGTATACAGTTGGTAGAACATTTCGATATGTATCCAAAACTTGCGAAGGAAAGAGTGCGAGGAACGATAGATGCAGCGGAAATGGACGATACTGTGGACTGCGGCGAAGAACGATCCGTTGAGCCAACGCCGACGTTGCGATACCAACTCTGGAACTTTGTCGGGAACGTCGGTAACAGCGTATGCCGATTTGACATAATGCAGGATCCACGTTCCTCCGCGCTTTGAGACCAACTCCCAACACAATATCTAACACAGTATCCATGAATAACTTGCATCCCATAAATTCGCCACTTACCCGGTCCTCCGCGAGGTACATGTTGGCAGTGAAGATATCCGCGTCTGCGCCATGCATCTTCTCTCCCAAAAAGTACTTCTGCAACGGGCCTTCTCCCCTATCGTCGTTTTGCAGAGCGGCGTACCGATATGCACTGAATGCCCCAGGTAACACAGTGATATATCCGAACACGCTCTCCAGAGGTTTATCCAGGATATTCGACATCTTGTACTCAAAGTTTTGTGCTGCGATAAGCGGATTAAGGAGGTATTGCCCATACTTGCCCTTGTATGCCACAATCTCTCCACAGGCTCCACCCAAGTCAGGGTCGATACGAAAAGCTTTCCACAGATGGTATATAGAAGAGGGACTCGGCACTGTTCCAACGTCGAGGAGAACACAAACATTGGGTTGGAGGATAGGTCCGAAAGCGTTGAAGAACCAACGATGGGAGTTAATTTTCTTCTGGTTCTTTTCTTTGAGGCAGAAAATGAGCTGAATAGGAATTACCTCCTTCTCTGCACCCTCAATTTTGAACGACGGCGAGACAGAGACAGTAACTGCCACGTGACGTCAGGGCATATCGCATACAGTATGCACAGGTACTTACCCTGAGTGGTATACTCGTAGATGTGAGCTGTCACAGGCTTCCCGTCTACAACGTTCTTTGCACTCATTAGCGTAGCCCGTTCAATTATTCAGCAAACCCATACCTTGGCTATTCCCTCTTGATATGCGCCCATCGCAGCAAGAACGCTCAACGTCCGGGAGTTGATCTTTCGACGCCCATCACTAACGATACAAACCACGACCTTCTTCCACCCATCCTTGCCCCATGTCTTGCTCCGGTCCCGTTTACACAAATAGGCAATGTTCTTGATGACACCTTGCATCGATCGACAAAACAGCTCGTCGGTCTCGTTGTACATCGTTATGACGATAAACAGTTCCGTGCGTCGCCGTGGGTCATAATGAATCTGCCTCAACGTAAACCCAGCGTCTCTAAAGTCATTGGGGTCGCACGTCGCCGCCGAGTACCGCATGTGGGTAAACTCGCGCTCGGTGCGCAACGCGCACATATCGAGTAATTTCGAGGGTACCGCAGAGTCGAGGACAAAGTTGCCGTGGAACAGCTGGATCTTTTTGAGTGCCCTGTACCGCCGTGGAACGCGTTGCGGTATTCGGCCGTGCCAGATGCTGACATCATCGGTGCCCGGGGTGCTGCACCGGTAAAGACTATCTCTCTGCAAAAACGGCATATCGCCGGGGCCTATGCTACCTGCCTGACCATGATATGAAGCACGTTCAAATTGCGACTGTGCACGTTCACCAAGCGTATGTGTCTCCTGCTCTTCGTCTGAGTTGTACGCGGTGCCAGTGTAATCATTCACGGGCTGCGGTGCTGGCGAAATGGTAGAGTATGTTCTTTGGAGGGGAGAAACCTCCTGCGGTTGTTGTTGCTGGTATGGTTCGTGCAGCGAAGGAGCAACGAATGAGGATCGGCGAGATGGGTAATGGTAGTGCTGGTTGGCGTTGTATTGACTGTGCTCGTATCGCAGTGAGTGTCGGGAATCATATTGACTATATTGCAGCTGGTGTTGATCATATGGGTTCGTTGTAGAGAATTGGCTCGCATAAGGGGCGTATCCGTCGTTGTAATGGCGATGCTGTGCCTCGTCCGCCTGCACGTAGTTCGTTGAGCAAATTCTGGACATCAAACCGGACCACGACTCACTTCCGGGTAATTCGACATGTCTGCTCGTTTGAGTTCGTCGCAGCGTGGGGGTATAAGTTGTACGAAAACCAACATGCGGTTCCCGTCATTGGCTCATATCATCTTCAAAGTCTTACGAGGTACTTCGCTCGGAGGCCGCAGCCACGCATCAGGCGTTCTTGAACTGCCATTCATGTCAGCCGCTCTGCGGATGGCGCGGTGAGTAGGACATCTGAAATGAAATAAGAATTTTGCTAGTGGCTTACGGAGTTTACGGACGTAGGACTGAATCCTCTGATTGGTTGCATTTTGATTATGGGTATCAGAAGGTATCATGTCGTAGCAATCAATAACGTGCGCCGCGTCTGTGACAACGGGCTCGTGATAGGAAGTCGCACTGTGTCAGGTTATGGAACCAATCTTTCAATTCCCGACATCTTTAGACGCGTACATTGCAGCCGAGATGGAAGCACCCTCAATTCCTTCAGAGCATTGGATGATTCATCCCAATGAGTCCCCACTGGCAGTGGTGCATCAGTTTGATATCCCGCTGCCAAGATGACAGAGCCCAAGTAATCACTTTAGAAGCTTCGGTTGTATGCCTGAACGCGACCATATGTAAAATTGCTTGCGTACCCTTTGTCCAACGTTTCCAGGATTAGGCTTGAGACTCCCTCGTCGAAAGGGCGTGTTCACAGCCTTGAGATCGCTTGCATTGCCTGGTTAGTAATCTTGCGGCCCAGGTATCGCCATGCACGTGTAGTGCTGGTTCTGACCCCTCTAATCTCCTGCCTGCCAGCATTTTCGGTGTGAGTGATCATGAATCGCCCTGCGGCCTTCGTTGCGCATGAACTTTTCTACTATCGCCAAGACACCGTCGGCTCCCTTAGCTCCAAGTCACGTGCTGTCTTATCACCGGTGTTTTTGCGTTTCGTGTCGATCGCATTCACCCTCACCATACTTCGGCTTGACGAGCATGCTAAGATTAGAAAGCAAGTTGATAGACGATGTAGTTGGACTCACGTCTGGGTGGTCCCGCAAGAATACGACGAGTGCCTCTAGCGGCCCTCAACCCAGTGAGGGAAGATGCCGTAGCCATACGGAGAGCCGCCATCATTTCTATCAACGGCGATCTGAACCATGATGAAGAAGTTGTGCAGTGTTGAGCATGCAACATTCTTTAAATTAAAGTAGTGTAACATGCTGTGGATGCTGTGCAATGTTATGCCCAAGATAAGTATTGAACTGGGAGGACATCGTGAGGTAGTCCGAGTCACTGCGGACCTGACACGACTACTTTAAATATGGACATTACAACATCTGTTCGAGAGGTCAGCATGACAGACTTTCCGGACAATGGCCTTACACGAAACTCGACGTCGCTCTCCTGTCTTCCACTACGCCTCTGTTCGCCCGCGTCAAAGCCTTGAGGAGGAGGAATGAACCCTCCAACTTGAAATCTGCCTTTGCTTCTGACCAGGTTGTGCACCTCACCACCCTCTTCTAGTGTGACGTAGACGGCGCGATCGACCGGGTATACCTCGATGAAAAACCTTTGTAGAAAAATAACCGTTTCCCAGGTAAAAGTCTCTCGAATCGTCTAGTTGATCGACATCAAGGCGGTCATAGACTGGAATATGGCATCGCAGCTAGGTCTTGACACGCAACATGTGTCATGCCTTATTGGAAATCAGTCAAAACGATGCTCACCGCGCACCAAAAGGACACGCACAATACCTCGTTGACCGCCGGATGATCGCACACCCTTAATCATTGACCACGAATCCAAGTGCTCGTTCTTCATCCCTACCGTGCACGCAAATTTCAACTGCTGGATTCTCGTGCGACCGCAAGACTGTGCAACCTGTGGGCCATCTCAAACTCCAAGTGTTCTTGACCGAATTTTCCGCCCCAAATGTCCCGCCTCGACAGATCCATCATTCCACCGCCAAGCGCATCCTCATAATCCCAAGTGGGCTCACCTGCGCCCTTCATGTTCTTCAGCACACCTTGACGAAAATGATCACGGAAAAGGTCATCAAGGGGCCGCAAGTTGCGGTCGGCAATATGATCGAGTTTGAGGACCTTTCCAGCAATATCATCGTAGCCGGGAACGAATGGAATGACCACATGTCCGCGCTGTCAGAACGAATAGTGAGAACCGATACTGGGTACAGATGAAAAATGCAAACATCAGGATGGACAGCAGACTTGTAGTTATCCCATGCATCATGCAAATCACTCCGAAGCAAAATCACATTTTGAATCGAGTCGATTTTGGTAGGCCCGCCAAGTTCGGGAAGTGTCGCAGGGTCTGTGATACGACTTGGATAGCCTTTGTTGACCCACTGGATATTCAGTGTTCGCTTATTGGGAATGAAAGGGGCACGACGGACGTACATCCACCTCATGCGCGCGCGGGAAAATGTGCACTTCCTTGAAACGACTAAAGTCATCTCTAACAACTGGGAGACTGGATATGAGGCAGCAAGGGTCACGGGCGCGTGCACGTTCTCGGTAGGCTGACATCTGCAGAAAAACCTTTAGTTGTGTATGCCTCGCGGGGGTGTGCAACAGACCGTTAAACTTGAAGGAGTATTGGAGACAGTTGGATGGCGGAGGCGAAACGAAACTGGTGTCAAACCGACAGAGATCGGAGTACCATCTACAATAAATCATGTGAACAAAGACGAATCATAAATGACAGCTGTTAGATACCTGGTCGGAGAAGGATATATGTTCCAGGGCAAGGGAATTCGCAGTTTGGAGGACAAAGAGCCCCTCGTCGCCCGGGAACACCTTTTACATATTCGAAAACAGCCCAATCACCATCGGAAAAAATAACTGTGCGCAGGCATCCGTAAAAAAGTTCCCAGTCAACGAGCCCGTACTGCCAAAAGCCTAGATGAATGGAAGAGGTTATAAAAACATCGAAGCCCGATCCGATTCAACAGCTGACCGGACAGGGTATTTCCATCAAAATCGCGAAGGATAACATCCCCCATGATGAGTCGAGAAGAGGCTTGCTTGTCAAGGTTTCTGTCACCCCGGGAAAGTGCAGCCCCTGTCGTTCCGGAACTGGAACCATATTACCGTATAAGCTGCGAGCGGTCGGCATTACCGCTCTCGCCGCTCACACAATCGAGCGTGTTTTCGTGTCGAGCACGCACGCAGATAGTTGTGTCTGCGTGCACACGCGTGCACTTGTACATACCCGCCTTTCTCCATCCCCACCCTCGTGCTTCCGTCCCCACTCCATCCCTGCCTCATCGATGCTCGCCATTCCCGCGACATCCCCTTGTCGATCCCTGCCATCGCTTTCGTCCCCACGGACCCCACCGCGTGCACGAGGCTCGGCAGCCCTACTCCTAATGACTGTTATGACCTCGGTGTCCCCTTTCATAAGTCCCTCTTCCGGGCTAGTACTTGAAGGTCGCACCAAATAGCCCACTGACATTCCACTGATTCCAGACGACCTATCTACGCCCCAAACGCCTGTCCTGCCATCAAGTGGCCCACCTGCATCCCAAACAACTCACCCGCATCCCAAATACTTCATCCACACCACAAGCAACCCCAAACGACTTAACCGCATTCAACCGCGTCCAAAACGACTCACTCATATCCCAAACGCCACTCACGACATCGTGACAACGACAATGACAACCCGCCCTCTCCCTCACCCACATCGACGCGGGCAACGCGCCCTCTTCCTCTCTACCGCATCGCACTACTCTGTCGTTCACAACCAACTGTACACAAACAGTCACGCACAGCTGACAATGACAATGACGCGCCTCGCCCACCTTCTCCACCTGCGACTCAATGCAACGACGACACAACGAACAACGACGAGGGCGACGCGCTCTCGTCCTCTCCTGCGACGGCGCAACGACGCGTCCGCACCCCCGCATACCCTCCTTCCTCCTCTTCCGATGCGACGACGATGCACCCCCGCCCCATCTTCGTCCCCATCCACCCTGTAAATGACACGACGACGCGACAAGGAGGGTGACACGCCATCTCCCTGTCCCTGTCCCTGCCCCTGTCCCCCTCCCCCTCCCCCTCTCTCCCTCTCCCTCTCCCTCCCTCTCCCCCGTCCACCTCGCGATGATGCAACGATGACAATGTAACGACAACGGCGACAATGACGGTGCGCCCCCGCCCACGCTTCCCTTCCACGCAACGATGAAAGCGTCGACGACGACGCGCCCTCGCCCTCGCCCTCACCCTCGCCCTCATCCCCTGTGACGACCCGACGACGAGGTTGCGCACTCGCCCACCCTTCCTCCTCCTCTTCCTCCTTCGACGCAACGACGAAAGCGTTGACGATGACGCGCCCGCGCCCTCACCCTCGCCCTCGCCCACCCCTCCTCCCTTGTCACGTCAACGCGACGACGTCACGATGAGGCGTTGCCTTTGTTCGTCTCCTCATCTCCTCCCATTTGCCTACAAACACGAACGCGAACACGAACGCATCGTTTGCATTCGTGTTCATGTTTGTATGCGAGCAGTCACGGTTGCCACACCACCCTAGCCCCCCACCCACGCACCCTATCAGTCTGGCAAAAAGACCCGTCTCGGTTCCGATTGGTTGCGGTCCGGTTGGGTCGCGGTCTTTTGGCCAGTCCTAACCGGACTTTCAACCACTAAGCACGGTGCACGTAGTCTGTAATACACCCGGACGTCTGAATGTGTCCATGTGCCTGTTCACTTACCCTCAGGTACACTTGCACAAGACCTCGTACCGTCAGGCTTGTGTGAATTCATGTTGTGTAGGGGCACATTGCTGGTGCAATGTTACATAGTTTCATTGAACATGTTCACAATCCATGCTTCACGCCATACGTTCATTACAATTCCCCGATTCCCCCTCCTTTCTTTCTTGCTACCCCTTAAGAACAACAAGATGACTATAAGTGCCTCTATTTCCGTGGTATTTCGCAGGTTTCTGCCGACGCCAGTCAGCGGTTCCTGAGTGATGATAAGGCTCGAGAAATTCCGCGCCCTTGTCCCGCCTGAGATGCCGTTCATCATGCAACGACAACCATCAACGCATCATTTCAGCTCTGTCCACTGGCAACTATTCAAAAGATGAACGTGCCAACGTAGACCGTTTGGCTCCAAACACGCATATGTGTGGGAATTTGATGATGTATGTCGTGCCGAAACATCATACTGCTGCCCCAACGCCGAAGAAGCCGCGGACTATCTCCACCCTCTCCTTCGGAACAGGTTGCGCCAAGAGCAAATTCAGTTGGCAGTGCATCCAATGCGGCCGAAACTAGCTAACACGGTTAATTATGATGCTTTTCTACAAGTCCATGCCCCACTGAAGAACAAGCGTACGACGTTCCAAACGCTACGTAGCAGAAACCAGTCGTACCTGATGGATACATCCGAGTCAAATGAACTTTAGTGTCAGTCTTGAAGATGATCCAAGAAATCCCGGGCCAGCGATTAAAATCGTCCATAGCATTCTCCGGGTAAAGCGAGACGTCCCCAATCCATTACACTGCGCAACGTCTTCCAACCTATATCGCGGTCGCGTAACCATCCCTCGTCGACTATTCTCCTGCAAACAGGCGCACGATCAAATAAGTCGTAGAGCCAAGGAAACGAATGACTGTTCGAGTTTTTAGTATACTCTGCAAGACCGAATATCAAGATTTCCTACATGCGAGGCCTGCGACGGAGAACAAGATAAAGGACATGTATCCAGTCACAGCCGACGAAGCATTCCCGGTTCCCGCGCTTGGTGTTGCGGCACTAAACCAGACATGATGAGCTCGCGCGAAGCTGGTAAAGAAGGACAAAACATACATGACAACAGCTGCTAGCAAAGCCTGCATCAATCTGTCAGCGAACGAAATCCGACATATACAGTGAACGAAAACAAACATTGCTCAACGTCCACACCAACAACACCTACAACCAAGGTCAAGAAATCTATCAGCGACGATTCCGGATAACCCAGTCGCCACGGCTCACGTTTGTCCGGAAGGTTTTGTAGTAGTCCTCCTGCTGCGTCGTCGGGTCTACTTTTTGTTCCGCTTTCGGTGGCTTTGAAGACAGGACAGCGATCGCGTCTTCGTAAGCCGCATTGATATCCGTCTCCGCTGTGGGTACAGCGACCTCAACCTCGTTCTTATTCGGACCTTTACCAACAGAGACAACCCCGAGGTCAGTGGAAACCTTGTTGTCACCTTTTGTGCCCCACGACACGTCGTGAACGTTAGCAAACTGAGAAGCAGAGATGAGTAACCCCTCTCAGAAAAATAGTGGAGGAGCGCACAGCGTATACGTTCAAGACCGCGATATACGATGGTGCCATCAAAAGGTATTGGACGAAAGACGTGATCATGTGCCATGGTTCAAACTAGAACCTTGTCAGTTATTTCGTCATTCAATGAACGCGGACGTACGAATAAGAGCGACGAGATAATATAAAGGCCGAGCGTAGCTGCAAGCGAGATGACGATGTTCCGAAAGATGGCATTCGTGAACAAATCGCTAGCTTGGATAGCACGACCCTCCGACTGTGCAACACCCTCAATACCCTTGTAAGCAAGAAGAAGTGCTGAGACCTATTACGCACACAATCACGATGTCAGTACGGATCCGAAGAACAGTCTCTGAAACGCACCGTCATGTAAATCGTGATAAGACCAAACCCAATGAAAGCCAGGGTATATGCCCACTTGGCACCTTGTGGTCGATTACCCATTGAAAGCAGGAAGCAGGTGATGATAAGCCCAAGGTAAAAGTAATTAAGAACGAGGTTCAGGTAATGCAAACTCGAGATGTAGTCCTCCAGTGCGTTTGTGAGAATGACAAAGGCGATGTAATAGTTACCCTGGCACGAGTTTGAGTCATCAGCAAGGAGATCGAAGATGAAGAGGGACAACACTTACGAGGGCGAACCAGGAGAATATCAAGTTATACAGTTGGTAGAACATTTCGATATGTATCCAAAACTTGCGAAGGAAAGAGTGTGACGAGCGATAAATATAGTGGAAATGAACGGTACTGTGCACCGCGGCGAAGAATGATCCGTTGAGCCAACGTCGACGTTGCGATATTAACTCGGGAATTTGGTCGGGGACGTCGGTAACAGCATAGGCTGACTTAACATAGTGCAGGATCCATGATCCTCCGCGCTTTGAGACCAACTCCCAACACAAAATCTGACATATCCATGAATACCACGAATCCCAACAAAATTGGCCACTTACCCGATCCTCCGCGAGGTACATGTTGGCAGTGAAGATATCCGCGCCTGCGCCATGCATCTTCTCTCCCAAAAAGTACTTATGCAAAGGGCCTTCTCCCGTAATATCGTTTTGCAGAGCGATATAACGATATGCACTGAATGCACCAGGTAGCACAGTGATATATCCAAATACGCTTTCCAGAGGTTTATCCAGGATATTCGACATCTTGTACTCAAAGTTCTGTGCTGCGACAAGCGGGTTAAGGAGGTATTGCCCATACTTGCCCTTGAGTGCCACAATCTCTCCGCAGGCCCCACCCACGTTGGAGTTGATATCAAATGCTTTCCAGAGATGGTATATTGAAGTGGGACCGGGCATCGTGCCAACGTCGAGGAGCACACAGACATTGGGCTGGAGGATAGGTCCAAAAGCGTTGAAGAACCAACGGTGGGAGTTGATTTTCTTCTGGTTCTTTTCTTTGAGGCAGAAAATGAGCTGAACAGGGAGTACACCCTTTTCAGCGCCCTCAATCTTCATCGAGGGCGATACAGAGACTGGAATGTGTCAGGATATACAACGCATAGCAAGTATACGTATGATACTTACTCTGAGTGGTATACTCGTAGATATGAGCTGTCACGGGTTTCCCGTTAACGATGTTCTTTGCTCTCATTAGTGTAGTCCAAACGCGTATTGAACGCACATACCTTGGCAATTCCCTCTTGATATGCACCCATCGTAGCGATGACGCTTAATGTCCGGGAGTTGATCTTTGAACGCCCATCACTGACGATGCAAACCACGACCTTCTTCCACCCATCCTTGCCCCACGTCTTACTCCGGTCCCGCTTACACAAGTGGGCAATGTTCTTGATGACACCATGCATCGAACGGCAAAATAGTTCCTCGTCCTCGTTGTACATCGTCATGACGATAAATAACTCCGTGCGTCGTGGTGGGTCATAATGGACCTGCCTCAGCGTAAATCCAGTGTCTTTAAAGTCATTGGGATCGCACGTCGCCGCCGAGTACCGCATGTGGGTAAACTCGCGCTCGTTGCGCATCGCGCACATATCGAGCAATTTGGAGGGTACGGCAGAGTCGAGGACAAAATTGCCGTGGAACAGCTCGACCTTTTTGAGCGTCTTGTGCCGTCGTGGAACACGTTGCGGTATTCGACCATAGCGAATGTTAGTCTCGGGTTGACCATCATCGGCGTCTGGGACGTCTTGGTAGCCACCTGGCACAGTGGTTTGCGAGTAGGGACCGTCTCTCTGAAGAAGCGGCATGTCGCCTGTGTCCATGTCGTCTTCGTGATATGCGGCACGTCCGAATTGCGACTGCGGGCGTGTATCAGGTGTGTGTGACTCTTGACCGTCGAAAGGGTTGTATGTTGCGCCAACGTAATCATTTATGGGCTGGGGTAACGATGGGGCTGGCGGTACCGCCGAGTATGTTTCTTGAAAAGGATGGACCTCTTGGGCTTGTTGGTCCTGGTAGGGATCGGGCAGTGACGCAGGAGTGTACGAGGAGGACCGGGGATCTGGATTCTGGAAGGGATCTGGGAGGTGATACGGCTGGTGGGTATCATACTGGTTTTGCTCGTATCGCGCCGAATACTGGGGATCATATTGACTGTAGTGCTGGTCATATGGATTCGTTGGAGCCTGAGTGGGTTGGGTTGCATAAGGGTTGTATCCGTCGTTGTAATGGCCCTGTTGCGCCTCGTCCACCTGGGTATCGCTCGTTCAGCCAATTCCGAACCTCAAGCTAGACTTTGACTTACTTCTGGATATCTCGACATGTCTGTGCGTTCGAGCTCGTCGTAGCGCTTTATGAACGAAAACCGAAACAGCGCCGGAGGCGGTTCCCTCCAGTGGCTGTGCTCTCAAACTGCCCTGTTTCCCTTGGCGGTTGTCTTCCGCAGCCGCAGTGAACAGCCCATCATTGATCATTTCATGTGACATGTCGTCCAGACCCACAATCTCAGCTACGACAGCGTCATCCAGATGAAATAGCATTGTAGGCAGAGGAAGATTCAGCCTTCCACTCTAACCGTGAACCAAGGGGGTCAACAAAACGGTGTATTGGTCATTACGAAGCTTTAGCTTCAGTCTCATCAACCACTGCGCCAGATTCCATCTTTGCTTCTGCACCGGACTCACTTTTCCTCCGCTTGAGATGTCTCGCAAGGTAGGTGAACACCGGGAGGATGACGGACGGGGACATGCTGATGAGGACGAGACTCGTAGCAAGCGCAGAGGATCCAGACAATGCAACGAATGCGGCGACGCGAACGATGACGAAGCCAATGTCAAGCACGGCAAAGAGAATCGCAAACGTCGCGTAACCGATATACTCAGCGCGTTCCTGGACGGGCGACAGTCGCGTCAGAGATGAAATTGTCATGTCGGACAAGATATATACCTTCAGCTCGGTAGGTGAGAGTCGACCATAATGGATGTGTATGTTTTCAGCCATCAACAAGAACAACAGTGCACCCAGCATGAGGAAGGAGCCACCATTGGTGAGATGAATGCTGTGAGTCATCATTAGCCTGTGTTCCCGTGGAGATGGCAATCATTGGTCCCTCACGTGAAGCAGCTACGAAACTGTACAATGATTCGTACAGAGGTCAGTGATATTGAACATGATGGACGAAGGTGCTCACTAGTTCGATTGTCCAATCTATCCGCTCCTTCAGAGCTGCCTTGACATCTTGGAAGTCGGGTGATGACCGCATCATATCGTACAGCGTGAGTTCGCGTACGTATCGAAGGCCGGTCCTGAGTATCTTTGACATGGAAGTTTGGATGCTAGGGAACAGGTGGTATGCAAGTGTGGTGGGGTTGCATTGTGCATCGGTTGATGGTCCTTAAGTAGTTTCCAGAAGCTGAGCGTCCTTGCGTTTTCCCTTTCCATGACCCGGATTGTCGATAACTCACAATGCGGCTATGCCTGGATGTGATGACCATTCATATGAAGACCTTGGTGAAGACAATCAGTTTGGAAATCTGGGATGATGATGTCTAACATTGGTACCGTATTTAGGAATTGGCTATACGTACATGTCCTGTGTCTGCGGACATACTCCATCGCTAAGGACTGTAACCTTCCCCGAGCGACGTCAACTAGCACTTCCTCGCGGACAGGATTAGCAATGAGATGAGGACGATGAACGAAATACCCTTATACTGCAATTCGGGAGATGCGGCGCACGTGCTGAGTGTCATCCATTTCTCTCTGTTGCAATAAAATCTTACCCGCCGTCATTTAACCGTTGCCCGCGCAGGGACACACTATGATTCCTGTCCGAGGGCAAAGATTTAGCAATCAAGGATGATGATATCTTAAACTTGGTACCATTTTTGGGAATTTGTATAGCAACGTCCTTGGTACTGTCTGAGATCTATCAAAGAGCTCCTTGTCAATGGGCGCCTTTGATCAAGGGCCGTTTTACATGCGGATATTGTCACCGCTAAAGGTCAGCGAGATGGAGATCTAGCGCTTGCGTTCGCGTACATGAGAAGATCTGAGCAATGAGATGAGGACAAAATAGCCTTATACAGCAAAACTTCTGTTGCCTTCGGCACCCGGGCGCGGAATAATTACATGCTGCGTCCTCGCCAACACGCTACTTCGGATGGTTGTCTGCAAGGTATGTACCACAAATAGAAAGCGGAGGATGATGAAGATCGGAAGTAAGTCGGCCGTCACGTGTCCGCCAGCTGACAAATACATACATGGGTTGTGTGATGCTGTTACCTGCACATTCGGTCCCTAGCTACTACGCACTCCTCCCGTTGGTTTGTGGTGAGCTTGCTCGTTTTAGAAAGAAGAGGTTGAGGTTGCATGTTTCTGGATGCCATACGGGAAATTTTGATTAAGCCCCTCGCAAGCGGCTGTGCCAGTCTTAGTGCTGCTGAGATCACAGTGTGATCACGCTGGCCCATCATGCACCAAGACCAACGCATGCCCAAATATGGTACTAATTTGGGACATCATCATCATTTCGGCCTTCTAGTAAGTTACTAGTACGATGCCCACCGCGACACCTTCGTCGCATAGTCTATGTAGAAGGTTTATAAGGTGAATGCAACCCGCCCAATGGTACCAAACCACCCTCAGAACTTGCCATCCCTACTTGCTATCTTCGTTATGAACGCATTCCGTGAAGGCTATCAACGTGCTCCCCGCGGCATGCTGGTAGCGAGGCTGCTCGAAGCTGGTGCTCGGTGCTCGTCCAAATTACCCTATACGAGATGGTATGCTCCTCAGACAACTTCGAGGATGTCAAGGTAGCTCTGAATGAGCGGACAGATTGGTCCATTGAACTCGTGAGTACCTCCCCCCCATGCCATCACTCCCTTGCTGACGTCCGTCCACAGTTTAGAAGTTGCTTCACGTAAGACACCCTCTACATACTCGACGACGACTCGATATACCATACTGATGATGCTATAGTATACGTTTCGCCAACGGAGGGTATGTCTTTATGCTGTCCCTCCTATTTTTAGTTATGGCGGAGAACATGCATATGCATTACGGTCGACTTCCGCCAACAAAGTTAAAGGTACCATCGTGCTTCCATAATCGTCGTCATCTTGCGTATCCGTGTTTTTGCAGGAACGCGTCGAGGAGATGGGTCACGTGACGTTCACAATTGTCTTCGCTGTGCTTGATCTGGGTGTTTTCATCGTCCGCATCGCCGGAATCTTTGCATTATCCGAAACGCCTGCACTCGCGACGGCTCTCGTGTCCATCAGCATGGCGCCGTCGATTATTCCTCTGTTTGTATATCCCATTACCATTCTCATGTCGAGGAGGGGTCGCGCACCTGGGGGTGGAGAAGAAATCAAGTCCGGTGTTGTAGTAGTAGAAGCGAGTGACTGAATTTTTATTGTCCCGCATTTAGATGCTGTTTACTGGAATAAACGAAGAGGCAGATCCATCCTCCTTCAAAATCGAGTCCGAACGTGGAGGCGAGGACTTACTGAACTTGAACGAGCCTGCCTAGTTTGTTCTTGACTCACCACCCACATACCACGTACCAATCATCACTAGAACCTGGTCCTCCACTTGGCCCCAGCGAGATTTCATCCAAGTAGAGAACTGAATGAACAAACCTCAGGTTGTTGGTGAATCTTGAAAGTGAAGATCGCGTGCAGATCGTATGTCGCCGCCGAGTACCGCATGTAAGTAGAATCCTGCTCGTTGCGCAAGGCACATATATCGACCAATCTGGAGGGTACAGCAGAGATGAGGACGAATTTGCGGTGGAATGAACTGAACTTTTTTACCAGCAATATTCGGCCATACTGGGTGTTGGTCTCCGGCTGAGCGCTGACGTCCCCGCCACCTGTGATGGTGCGCTGGTAGGGGGGGATATACCTCTTGCGATTACTGAATCTTGCAGCGGTGTAGAAGGGCTGGATCTCAGAATTCTGGACAAAGATAGGCTGGTTGGTATGATCGCGACTGTGTGTGCACTGGTATGCGACACCCCTGGAAAGATAATGACGAGGGATGTAAGCAGAGGGATCGACAGTACTATACTTATCACTGATAACACGAGGCCCCGATGGGCTTGATCCAGTGCTTACAGCCACCAAAATTTATCTTGTTCCTACCGCACGATGTCGAATCACCCACGTGCACTGGCCAGAAGCGATCACCATCACCCGCACGCAGGCTAGTACCAGGTCCCGGATCACTGGAACAGAGGTTCTCCCAACAGGTCTCTCGGACAGCGAGATTCATCATCCTGGTTCGCTAAGAACGGGTTTTCATCACCTACTTCGCCACTCGCTTTCTTATCCACCTCCAAGCTTCCATTCTTCCGTGGTCCCGGCGCAGACTGCCACTTCAGGCGCAACTTCTCTTGATAGCGCCAACTTGAACGCTCTTCCTGTCATTCCTTGCATCTGAATACGTCGCAACATCTCCGCCCAGATTTTCCACATTTCACTAGGAGCGTGGACGCTCGCCGGCACCCCCTCCCAGAACCACCCCCCTCGCTCGAGATCATCACGGATTATATTCCTTGCCTATCCTCAGGCTCATCCAATCCCACTTCGTACATGCCTTCAATGTCCTTGCTCTACACCTTACACCCTCTATCCCCGTAAACCCTCCCAGTATATTTGCTTCGGGCTTTTCACGTCCTCTCAACCCTCTCACGTGTAGTGAACCGCTCCAATCCCGCCATGCAACTGGATCCTACGCACTTGGTATTCTCGTTCGTCATCGTGGACATGAGACGGCACGACTCCCTTATTGTATGCGTTTCTTCAACTGTCTACGGAGGTATAGCGAGCAAGAAGTAATTACCGCTTCTTTCAGTCTCCAACTGGCAACAGGTGAACCACGTCGTTTCGCGTTCCAGGTTGTTTCCTACATGCGAACATTGCGCTCGTCCTCCAAGGAATGCCAAACGACCCCGCTAAATTATAGGGCGGGCGGGCAGGCTTTTATCAATCTCGTTGCCGTCAACCCCCTTCGTGGTGGCCCGAAGAAGCAGAGGAAGTCCCTACTCTATCGGATTTCAGGTGGACCTTGACGGAGCAGTCAACCAGGGTACTTGACAAACTTACTTATGCTGTCAACAACAGCTGGTGGGGACCGGGCAGCGTCTCCAGTAACGGTGGACTTCCTAGTATGAGTCATGGCCTTGACCAGCTGGCCCAAGCTCAGAACATGACGAATGTCGGTCTCAAGGGAGGAAGACATGGACAGGTGGCAGTGCCCAAGGGATTGAGAAATCTCATCGTCCGCGTCGACGGGGCCGCATCCAGTCTTCTTCCGAAATCGGTGGATCCACTCTTTCGCGCTCTACCCAAGGCGTCGACGTTCTCCCCGCACAGGGATGCGCAGGACGCTTCTCATCCCTGCCCATCGTCATCGTCATCCATATTCGTATCTCAATCAACACCATCGTCGGCGACATTGCGTTCAAGCGATCCGACTGATAGAACAGCTCTGCCATGTATTGGGCTGGAGTGGCGCGGCAGTATCCATTGAACCAAGAAAGGGGTGCAAGGCGACCATACTCTCAGGGCGCGCGCAATGGATGCTTGTCACGCGGTGGGGTAGCGTTGACAAGGTAGGACGTCGGCAGTGTCACTAGTGTGCGGTGTCAAGAAGACAGTGCCCACGGTGGCTCACACATGACGGTACGTCCGCCTCGTTCTTTCCGCCTGTTATATCCCTAGCTCTGACCCCTCTTCGACTTTCAGGGTCGAGGTGACGTGAGAAATCTTCGGACGAGCCGGCTAGAGGCCCATCAGTCGATCCATTGGAGTTTGGGGCAGTTATCGTCACAGGTCGCAGTCTGTGGGTTAGTGAGGGATACTCGAGGTGGTATGAGAGAACTTGGCCAAGTTGGATACGCTCAAGGTATGTCTCTTTCTCTTCCGGTTTCTACACGATCATTCGGAGATTTTGCTTCCTCTTTTTCCCGCCTAGGTGCGCGTAGGCGAGGAACATGGTGGACCCCCCACCCTTGGTCGTGACAACGTCTCTGGTGCATACAGAATTGCATACGGTGCCTGTGCGGCTCGCATTTTACCATGCACCGTGGTTCGAGAAGCGCACGCTGCCATCGACATCATCGATCTGTGTTCCATCCATCCTACTCATCCGTCCGTTCAATAACCCGCCGTGTCCGATCGCATGTCAGGCTACCGACACTGGCTTTGGTACTGGTCCTTGCACGTACGCAGCGAGATGCAGAGTCGACTAGGTACAGAGGACGAGATCGAAGGTCCAGGTCCATTGACGCAATCGTCCGACGCATCGCTTTTCGAGGAACCGGAGACTGTTCAGGGGTCGAGTTGGCAATACGAACTTCAACAACTCAGATCTGCGAACCAGCGGTCGCACGAAGAGCTGCATGCCCTCGAAGGCGCGTTTGCGAAGGGCGGGCCTGGGGTCGGTTCTGGGACCTCTTCCAGCACGACGGTGCATATCGCGGCTGTTCCTTTCCGTCAATCTTGCAGTCCTTGCCCGTCTTCTGTGTCCGTTGCCACAATCCTCATTCCGCGGCAGCCGCAATTATCGCAAATACAGATACATTACACGCCGTGGATGCGCTCGAACCTCTCCATGTCCCTATTTTCACGAGCAGACCCACCATCTTGGGACTGGTCTTCGCTCGCTGGTGGGAATGGGCAAGGACGGAATCCTCTCAAACGATCGTGGCGTTCCGAGGATGGTCCGATGACCTGACTTTAGAGCTAATCATGGTGCAGATTGCGCAGATAAAGATGGACAGTGGACGTTGTCGGTGGAGAAAAATATACACGGAGGTCGCTCCCTTCGTCCCTTTCCCATCCCTTTCCTTCTGTATTTCTCTCCGTGTGTTTTCTTTGTTTTGTCGCTTGCTATCCGTGTATCTGCTCCCTCTCTCGTTACATACCCATATCCCGTTGCTGAATACGCTTTCTTTGCTGCACGTTGGGCGTGGTTTGAAATGATTCTTTGACAGACGATCATCCGTCCCTCCCTCGTTTGTATTGCTAGCCTCGGTACCATTGCGAAAACTGTGCGTGCCCTTACGCCGATCTCACTGACTTTTCGGCCTCCCCTGCGACTACCCTAGTACTTTGCTGTTCGCCTCCGCCGCTCGTTCTCTGTGCCCTGGACCTGCTCGAATGCTTATTTGTGTTCTCTTTCGTGACCGAGTGCCACATTGTGTTTTTCGGCAGCACATACAACGTATATTAGTGGTCATTGAGTGTCGCTCACCCCAGTACTACATGATAGTAACTCTGTCGCTGCTACACTGTACCTACGCCTCGGATATTATTCCAAGACCTCCAACAAGTTGATGTCCCCCCCGACAAGTCATCTGAACCAGGTGCCGCGAATGCACCCGAGCAAGTGCGTCGAAATTGCCGACCGTGTGTGACCCAGTGGCGCGCTGACGATGCCCAGCTTATTATACAAACACTGTTGTTGGTAACGAAACGTCGACAGCTCATTACACGGAGGAAACGTCCATCCATCGGAGTCTGGTCAATGCTCGGGGACGCATTTGAGACACAGATCTACATAGCAATTCGGTGCGAGTATAATGGCCATGCAATAGGTACTCTTAGACAACAGGGTGTCCAGTTAGTTCGCAAAACACAGATCGGTAGTTAGAATTCACCTTCGCGCTGAAAATGAGATTTTCAGCTCTTTTTAGTGTAAGCCACCAGGCTCTCATACCATCCAACAAGATCCTACTGCTCATCGATCGACCCCACTTGGATGTTCGCAGCTTTGAACTCTGTTATGCGTTGTGACTTGGTCCATAACAGGTAATCACGTCGGTCAGACTCCTGGCACTGTTGTGTTATGTGACTCCGCTGTACTAGTACTTATGATTGTTGAATGGATATGGATTGAGGACTGCCAGTGTTAACATCCGAGGTAACCTCTGACAGCCGAGTAGTAGGAGGTGAACAGAGAATTATTCATTCTTGCTTTCGGCCACGCTGCCAGTGAGCCTCCATCGCTCCGAGTCACTCGTGCCCCAAACAGATCGCCCGTACCTCGAAAGGCTTGCTCCTGCCTACAGCTTACCTGCACATCTGTCATCAACATTCTTGGACCTCATCTGGCGTGGATGGGTGGTTTGATCAAATGGTTCACCTGCATCTCACACCACCTGCCCGTGCTTCAAGCAACTCCCTCACACTTCAAACAGCTCCCCTGTACGTCATATAAATCTATTGCATCTCAAACGACTACGCTGTGCTTCAGATGACCCCCTCGCACATCATAGGACCCCCCTGCTCCTACAACGACACACTGCTCCTCATACGGCTCATTTACACCTTAAACGGCGTACCTGCAGCTCAAACAGCGCCCCCAGGCTTCTATTGGCTCACCCGCACCTCAATTTCCGGGCCTAGACCTCAAATGACTCACCCGTGCCCCCCAAAACTCTCCCGCACCTTGGATGACTTTGCCCGTGCACCAACCTGTCCACTCGCACCTCAGACAGTTCACATGCACCTCAAATGACTTACCGGGCCTCTCATGGCTTACCTGCAACTCGAATGGCTCACATACGCCTGGATTGACGTACTCGGACCTCAATCGACGTGCCCGTGCCAAAACGGCCGACCTCTAGGACCGTGGAGACACTAAGGGAGGTGTAGATGTCGACGGATGAGGTAGCGGCAATGGCGCAACGAACGGCACCAGCGGCGAGTCACGACGACTCGCGCAGAAGCTGTTAGCTGAAAAACAAAAATGTCGACATTCAGAACGACTTGCGAACCAGTCAAACAACATACCTGAACCACCAGCACCACCCGAACCACCTGGAAAGCCCGTGAAACAACCTGAAGAGCCCCCCAAACGTCAAGCTCGAGGGGGAGAGGAAGTTGGATGCGAGTTTCGATTGCATACCAGCACAAAAGTGGATCGTGACGCGTCGGGAGCGTCAGTACACGACGAGGACACCAGGAAGCGGCCAAGGAAGCTACGAAATGCGTCGGAACGTATCAACGAACGTTTGGAGCAGAGGGAAAGGAAAAACTCACCTGGGAGAGCTCCTGACGAGCTAGGCAAGCCGGGCTGTGAAACGGTTGAACCATGCGGTGTACAGAGTGACCTAGAACATCTAGAAAGTGACAGGAATGAGTGCGTCGACGAGAGGAGCGCGTTGAGTCGAGACAGAGGGCTAGGAGGCCATATGGATCGGCAGAAGGCACGGGGAGGCGCTAAGGCCGATTCGAACCGCAAAAAGGTTGTCGACGGCGCCGGGTACGATTGGATACACCCCAGACTCAAGCAGAACGAGCGTACCATCGAAATGATCGCACAGGGTCGAGATACCGGCCAGGATGACGTAGAGGCGAGGGAGTCCTGTCCGGAGGCATTGATGAGAATCAGAGGCACCAAAGTGGTGTAGAAGACGTTGGAAGCGATGGAAAGCGAGATGGGAAGGACAGTGTGACGAGAGG
>MU130876.1:60061-77419 GCA_015039435.1 Imleria badia
TGCTGACTGTTGGTCAAGAGCATTCCCTGCCCATCGAAATCGACACTGCTCGCGACATACGGGCAGTGACATTTACAGCGAATGCGGAGTTTCTCGTAGTGAACAACTACGACGACAACGGCGCTCAGGTGTGGCGAGTGAAAGATGCCAAACAAGTGGAAACAATCAAACTACCGCCTCTGCGGGCTCTCGCTTTGTCCAACGACGATAGATGGATCGCAGCGGTGACACTTGCCGAATTGTTTGTGTTGGACGCAGTGACACAAGAAATAGTCTTTACGCACAAACAGGACACGTTGTTCAATGTAGTCAATTTCTCGCCCGATTCGACTCGATTCGTGACTGGATCGGGCGACGGAGCCGCCATTTGGGACGTCGCGACAACCCGCAAAGAAACACTCTACCACGAGGGTTGGGTGGATGCAGCGAAATACTCGTCGCAGGGCGATCGGATCGCGACAGCCACAGAAGAGTCTGTTCGAGTCTGGAACAGCAACGATGGCCGCTTGCTCGCGGACATCTCAGTAAAACTAACCCTGAAAATCAACACCGACCTCCTCTGGCTCAACAACCACATCCTTGTCCTATCCGACGGTAAAATCAAGGAATTCGATGCATCCACCGGGTCAATAGTCTCAGAATTGCCAGTTGCCGATACCAGTAACTCCTGGCGCATTGCCCTTCCGCGGCATGGGGAATTCATTGCATGCTGCAAAGGGAATACGGTCTCGTTTTGGGACACGTCAACACACTATCCACGCGGCCTCATCCATCACACGCAGGCCATATCCTCGATCGCATTCTCGCCAGACGACCAATTTCTTGCAATTGGTGGGGACCACGGGAAAATCACCATAAAAATTCTCAAAGACGTGTTTCCATCCTATCATGCTGTAAGCATCTGTATTTTGCAGCGTATCGGAATGGCTTTACTGCCAATCCATCCCACTTTATTCTTCATTGGATATCATAGCTGATTACTTCGTCGCTCAGCTACCATTCATTGATGTCACTATTGCTGTATTCGATTCTTGGCAACGTGACCAGCTTGCAGACAGTGACGCATCATTGTCGGAAATATTATCCAATTATCTGTACAAGAACCATCTCACACTTGCAAACAGAACGCTCGTACGATCCCATTTGCAGCATTGGAGCCTAGCGATTGACGATGCCGAAAATGTCAGTCTTCGCTACTCTCCCACACACTTATGCTCATTATGAATCCACCACACAAGCCCATAAAGATTTGTCCATCTGTCATCGGCTATATCGCAAAAAGTCTCGCACTCATCGGTGGGGGGGGAAAGAGGGAAGGTTGCCAGGTGTTCGACTTGGCGTTCAGGCACTGTGATCGGACGGACGTCGATCTTCTCCTTTTGATCAAGGTGTGTATGTCGCGCGCCGTCGAATTTGGTTGCCCTTCTGCTACTTGTTTATTTAGGCTGTCGTCCTGTTCATGGCTGGAGAACATATTGAGGCGGTATCGCGCGTCGGTAACCTCATTGCTACCGTAGACTCCAAGTCAATATGCGATACGGGATATGTGGTTCAGGTGCATGATTCGCTACCGCACAGTGAGCACCCACTGACCTTTCCAGCAGGCATACATGTATCTTCGCCTTGGAAACTCGTGCATGGAGAAAGGTGACTATGAGGGTGCAATACAATCGTTTGAGCGTGGGCAATCCCAAATGCGATACTACGCGGGAGATGAACTCTCTACCATCACATTGGTAAATTATTCACCAGCTGTAATGCAATGCATCGACATCGCTCACAACCTCCTGTAGATATCTGGTTGGAAATTCGATGGCCTTGACATCAGGATTAGACAGAGGTTTTGTGAAGCCCTATATGCAGCAGGTCGCACGAAGGATGCGGTCGAATCTCTTCTCAACCTGGTGAATGCCCTTGACGAAGAGGTCTATATGAGCCAACCCATGACCCAGTGGGTTTCCGGTGAGTATGTGATCTTCGTTGTCTATTTGAAGTTCACTCAAATGTTTTTCACAGATTTCACCCACCGATCCCTCTCTGCTTCAGAAAGCAATGCAACCCGACACGGTAACCCGCCAACACTTCAGGTTCCCTTCAATTCAGTGACCTCCACCTCACTCTTGAGGGAGTGGGCAAAAGCGACCTTGGCAAGTCAGTCGTGGAAAGATGCCTTGGTTGCAGCTGTCAATGTGAGTATTTTCGTTTGTTCTCACATCTCTCGTGGGCCTGACACTCCTGGCTCGGAGTTCGTCACACCGAGATTCGCCACTTATCAGGCCGTTTGTGAATGTCTTCAAACAGTTGACCCCATCACACACTTGACAGAGTTTTACCACCAAATGGTGAACGAGTTGTCATTGGAAGCAGACATACATAGTGAACAGGCGAAATGGGCTCGTGGTGAGAAGTCGTGCATATCACGCAGATGATTTTCCTGTAACCCTTCTCCTTTAGATTTCAGGCAGCGCTGTGTTGAAAAGCTGGAGCACCTCGGAGATGCAGCAACGGATGCCCAACAACTCGATGAAGCAATTACTCAATATACAGCCGCAGTGTCCCTCGATTCCGCTGTCACTAGCATTTTAATTAAGCGAAGCAAACTATATGCGGCAAAAGGGCTATGGGAAGACGCTCTGAATGATACAACTAATGTAAGTATGTCATTTCCGTCTCGTGCAGGTCTTATCTTGTTGACCCGGAATCGATAAGGTGGTAGTTCGCGATCCATTGTCACCATGGGGCTACGACGTGGTATTGAACGAATGGGCAAAAGTAAAATTGAGAGGTGGGTCGTGGAGGAACGCTTTGGTCACCGCTGCCGGCGTGAGTATTTCCTTGGGGCCTGACATGCCTCAGGGGTCTAAGTCTCTTTGTCTGCAGTTCAACGCCCCGAGATTCACCGTTTATCGGGCCCTGTGCGAGCATCTGAAAGCCATTGATCAAATCGCGGACGCGACAGAGTGTCTCCACGAAATGGAAAGTCAATTGGCACAGCAGACAGATATCGAGCGGGCGTTATGGAACAATGGTGGGTAATCTGGTACGCACCGCAGGCAGCACCTACTTATTGTTCCTCTATCAGACTTCAAATCTCGATGCATTGGAGAGCTAGAGGTCCTCGGTGATCTCGCTATGAATGCTCGGGAACATGTTGAAGCCATCTCCTGGTATTCGGTTGCACTATCCCTCGGTCCTACCAACCGACAAGTCCTGTTCATTAAGCGAAGCAAGGCACGCGCCAATGAGGGCTTGTGGAAGGATGCATTGAATGACGCGAATGAAGTACCCCCCCATTCTTGTTAATCCGAGATCGTCCCCGTTGATGGAAACTCATCAGGTAATTAAGCTCAACTCATCGTCTCCATTGGGCTACGAGAGGAAGCACGCAGCGTTACGTGGTGCAGGATGCAATAACGATGCAATGGATGCTTTCGATACGATGCTCTCGAAGATGTCAGAGTCGCCTGATCCTGAAATCCGAGGTAAGTTCTACGATATCGTACTGGTGGTTTATCCATTGACCTTGTTTTGTAGAGCGTTCTCGCCGGTACGTCAACCCAGCACAGACGGAGGCGACGATTCGCGGGGCCATTGAAAACACCATTCGCGAATCCCCGCTAGTGCTCATTAACACAGACTCTGGTCGTCTGCTCGACAAGTCTGGGCAGTCGTCCTCATTCGAGTCACAACCAATCTTTCATGAGCTGGTCTCTTCTATGATCACAGACATCGATCGTGCCCGCATTGAGCATGAAGTCGAGCAGTACTACCGTTACGCCACGTTTTCGCACAAGTGGAAAGAGCACGAACCTCTATTCGAAACAGTCATACACATCGTTGTATATGATCTCGATGAGTCTCTCACTCACGACAAGCTCAAAATGTTCTGCAAGATCGTGCGGGAGGCTGGGTTGCATTGGGCATGGAGTGATACCTGCTGCATCAATAAAGTGGATCCCTCCGTGCTCCAAGAGGCACTCGTTTCCATGTTCCAGTGGTACCAGGCTTCCACCATGACACTTATTTTACTCTGTGACGTCGGTTCCGCGTCGCGTCGCGGTGATCTTATGGGAAGCATCTGGAACACTCGTGCCTGGACATTCCAAGAATACCACGCGTCAAAGGTGGTCCGGTTCTACAACAAGGACTGGACGCTGTACAGGAACATCGGTGTTCCGAACCACAAAGAGTCTTCCGAGATAATCTCGGAGATGGAGCAGGCAACAGGTGTCTCGGCACAGACCTTAATGGCACTTCGACCAGGTTTGGAAGACATACGGGAGAAACTTCGTCTGGCTTCGACACGGCAAACGACACGTGTGGAGGATGCAGCCTACTCGTTGCTTGGAATATTCTCTCTGTCATTGCCAGTCGTATATGGCGAGGGGAACAATGCACTTGGGCGACTGTTGGCCCAGCTACTCTCGAGCTCTGGAGACACGAGCATCCTTGCATGGTCCGGGAAATCTGGGAACTTCAACAGCTGCCTCCCAGCCAAGATCGCTGTCTTCGATCGGTTGCCAACCTCACACATTCCACCGGCCATCGCAGATACTGAAATGACGACCATCACTTCCGGGTTGCGTGCCTCTTCGCTCAATCTCGCCTTGGTCACGAAGTTGTATGACCGACTCAATGAGCTCCGTGTACCGTCGTTCTTAGGAAAACGGATGATCCTCCCATGCATCGTTTTCAAGCTCGGGCCATTATCAGTTTCTCGGAGCAAGTCAGAGCGAATTTTCCGTGCACAGACAGCTGCACTCGGGATCGTAGAGATCAGGGCTGAGGTAGATCTTGCTCGGTTGGATTCTCTGTACCTCATTCACCCTTGGATCGACTTTCTCCTCGACCGTCAGCCCGTCGGCAGTATCATCGAGACAATACCCGAGGAGGACACAGACAATCAGTCTTCTTTGATTGGTGAACTTCCTTCATTCTCTCATACTTCCGGTATCGCCTCGGCAGCCTCGCAAACAAGAACGGGGCGGCTCGCTTCTCGCTTTGGGCTCTCGTTTGGACGGACGGTCACACGCCCTAGAGATGCAACATCCCTTGAGCCTCCATCGACTCTGGCGCCGACGGACAAACAGATGCGCGCCCTCCAGGTCATCGCTCGGCTGAGACAACCATTTGGTGCGCTGTTACTCACACCGAACCCTGGCAACGTGGCAGCGTACAGGAGGGTTGCTTCGGAGAGCCTGATCACGGTCCAGGTGGAGGTGATCACGCCGGCGATATTGAACAAGCTCGTAGACAGCGTACGTATACTGGACGTGCTTTAGCGTTTCTGGTACATGACGACATTCGCTTCGCATTTGTTTTCCGGCTGACTTTTTCCCCTTGATTTGACATGCATTCGACACCCTCGTGCCCGCGAACTCGCGTTCTTCTTTTTGTTTCATTCCTTCCCTTTCATTTGTACCTTTCTTGAACTAACTTAAAGAGCTATTTCGAGCTCGCTACTACATCGCCATTTACAAGTAACCCCATGTCCTTGATGTATCTTACGGAGACATCCTGTGAATGAACATGTGTGGACCGATTAATCTCACTCCTAGGATGTGAGATGTCACTGACCGTCTATTGAGATTCTCATGCGATTGATCCTTTTTGCCTATTCACGCAAGGTGCAAATGGGACGTCAGAAATCGTCAGTGTTGAGACGAGAACGCACCAAAGCGGTGATCACGCTCTGCGACTCCTAGGACTTACTCAGGTAGTTCTCGAAGATGTTGCACGTGCACAAGTCATAATGTGCCTCACATCCAGCGTCGTACCAGGATAGTGCGATACCACTCCCGAGCGAGTTCTTCGTTGTACGACAGCCGTGGTCTTTGGAAGCGGGTTGGATGTTTGACACGTTACCTGCGTGGTCTGCACGACGACGATATGGTATACACGTGAGCCAGGAGGCGACGCTCAACGCCAAAGTGACATCCTCCCAACGGAGATCAACGCTTTCATGTTCCCCCTTTTGTGAGAGGCCTTCCAGAATCTTGACGTGCTGACCTGCCGATGGCAAAGCGGAAGCTCAGTGCTTTCGCAAATGAGGACAAGATTGAATCCAAGAGCCAACGCGGAAACGAACCAACGCGCTGGTAGGCAGTCAGAGGCTCCGAACAGTCACGGAGAAAGTGGTGGGGGGATAGATGGCCTGGGGGTATTCGTCAAAGTTAGAACGGATCAGCTTGCACGCGAACGGCGTTCATGGGCGCCACTCAGCGAGATATTCGGCACCTTGCCTACGCGGATGTAGAAATGCAGGATACCGGTCGGGGTTCATTCCGTGTGTTAAGCGTAGGAGAAACGGTTTGAGACTCTGGGTGAGACCAGTCGAACAAGCTGCCTGTAGGCTGTGAACACTGAACCAGGATGTCGAACGCGCAGGGTCGGCTGCCGTGTCTGCCTCGTGGAGCAGGACATTTGCCATCTTGCCCACCTGGGAGTGAGGTCCATAGTTTGTCGAGCATATAGATCTAATATCAGTGACCCACGATGAAATGTGCCGTGCCATGAAACGGGTAGCAAGTTGTGGGCTTCGCAATTGTTCTTATGTTGTGTTTTCATGACGGCGGCTGGTTTCTCGGGAGTCGGGAGGAACGATCCTCATGGTGTCAAATTAGTCTGGTGACCAGACCAGTCTATGAGGCAAGCCGTCGATAGACGGTCTGGTAAAAGTCGTTGGCGTTTAGGGGGCTGCGCGGATTCCCACGTTATTAGGACTTTTGACCAATTAAAAAACGCGAGATTATCCAATTTGAAATTAAAGTGAAAATAATTCCTGAGATTATGGATGGCGGTCGCTCTCAAGTCGCTCTCTAAGCACTTTGACATCACGGTCGATCGCGAAATGGATACTATTCAGGCTCCATAACGCAAGCCATACTCGGTTACACTTTGGACGAACTACAGCACCGTGCGCTAGAAGATATCGGTACTCGGCTCCCAATGGAATTCATCGCCACGCTACCGGAAACCGATACCGTGGATACTCTCCGAGCTTCCCTAATAGTTCACCACCTCAGCTCGCACGCAATCGTTCCACGTGATTTTCAACTTCAAGCATCGCTGGCTATCCTTCACGGCAAAGACTCCATAGTCACTGCCGGTACAGGCAGTGGAAAGACCCTTTGCCAACTGATTCTGTTGTTACTCCGGCCTAGTGTTGCCGTGACTCGGCTCCACTGAGTCGACTCCAGCTTCACGCGGCTCGTAATACGACTCGGCTCTGATAGCCGAGTCACATAATACCCCTGGCTTGGCACGGCTTGCTTAGCGGCTATAACCGGCTCTGAGCCAGTGCTTCACTTCGGGGCCAGTTTCAGTGTAATGCATGTACTGGTGAACTGTACCCAAAGAGAAAATACATCCAACTGTCCTATAATTGCCACAAAAAATTACAACAGGACTGTCCGGCGTCACAACTACAAATCATGATGCCATTGAAAGAAAAATTACACCTAAATGAACATCATGGAGAGAGGTAGGTTACCGCCCGCTGGACTGTCTGCCACCATATGCGGTCTTAAAATTTGAGTTTGTTTGGTTGGTAAGGGCCGCAAGGTGGCCGAAACTTGAGGAGGGGGAATGCAGAGTCGACGTGCACGAGGACTGAGGACTGAGAGCAAACTTTCTGAAGTTGTGACAATGTCAAGATCTGGATGTGACAGATCTCGCTGGATTATTGACCGGGTCTTGGCAGAGTGAACTTTGTTGAGCAATTGGGGAACAGCGTCTCGGAGTAGAGAATGCAAGTAGTCGTAGTTGGGGGTCTCTGAAAAGGAGAGCATACGAATGTACAGAAGCATGCGAGATAGTTGTGGAGAGTTGTGGTGGCTGCAGAGCTGGTCAATATTGAAATATTACCCAGTGGTTTAACGGTAACGCGTTCCAAGGGTTTGTCCAATAGCACCAACGCAGTCTCAGTGGAAATACTCACTGAGGATGTTCTGTAAGGGTGAGAGTAGTGGTGGTAGTTCAAGTGCAAGAGGGAGCTAAGCGAACTGAATTTACCAGAGCCATAAGGGCTGGTTTATATACAGTCTTACATGTTTGTACATGTTTACTATATTACTATAGGGCTGGTTATCTTGGTAATCCAAGATAACGAATGATGTCATGCTAGAGATAGCTGACTGATCATTGTGAGATATGAGTAATCACCATTATGTCATATTATAGATAACTGATAAGAGTCTAGACCATTCCCCAAATGGGTTTTTAGGTTTAGATCTCTGACGTGTGAAATCTCAACACTCCTTCTCATGATGAAGATTGCGAGATAAGTCTGAGAGCAGATCTTTGAGTTTCGAAGATGGACAGTCCAAGATTCTTGGTAAAGATATCTGCTACCTGTTCTTCGGTTCGAATGTAGTGTAGAGTCACCTTTTCAGTGTCCTGTACACATTCCCAGATATAGTGTTCAGAAAGTTCAATATGCTTCGAACGTCCTTCGACAACAGGATTTTGTGCAAGAAAAATCGCTCCTTGATTATCACAGTGCATTGGCACTGGAGGAATGAGGTAACCAAGTTCCTCAAAGAGTGATTTCATCCAAGAGATCTGTCGTCCAGTTTCTGACATGGCTTTATATTCTGCTTCGGTTGACGAAAGGGAAATCGTCTTTTGTCTCTTGGGAAGCCAGGAGACCAAACCGTTAGCGAGGAATATTGCATATCCAGTAGTGGATCTTCGTGTTTCAAGGTCCATTCCCCAATCAGAGCCCAAATAGGCAATGAAGCCAGTTTCGGTTTTACCACCAAATCATATTGAGGTGCTCATAGTTCCAGCCAGATAGTGGATAATATATAGAGCACGATTTAGGTGATCCTGAGATGGGTTTGCGGAAAATTGGGACATCTTGATAATAGTGAAGGCAATATCTGGACGTGTCCCTAGCATAATATAAAGCAGTGAGCCAATAACAGATTGATACATGCTTCGTAACTTTGGATCAGGGTCAGCTTCATTTTTGTTAGGATTATAACCGGTTGGAAGAGGTGTCCTAGCGGTTTTAGCTTTATCCAAAATGAAACATTGTACGACCTTTTGAGCATATGCAGATTGATCCAGAGTGAGAGTTCAGTTTTTACAATCACGAGTGATACATATTCCCAGATACTCTTTTGCTTCACCTAAATCTCTACATTCCCAGACTTTAAGAAATTCATTTTTCTTCTGTTTAAGGAGTTTAGAGTTAGAACCCATAAAGAGTGCGTCATCAACATAAACAATGATGATAACTATCTCATTACCGATATGTTGATAATAAACGCCTGTATCGGAAATTGAGCGTTTAAAACTCATCTTTAGTAACAATTTATGAAGCTCTTTATTCCATTGAAGGGGAGCTTGTTTGAGGCCATAAATGGCTCTCAGTAAACGACAAACCTTTAATTCCTGCCCTTTCAGGACATATCCTTCAGGTTGTTCCATATAGATTTCTTCATCGAGCTTGCCATATAAGAAAGCAGTTTTGACATTGAGAGATTCAATGTCCCAGTCTTTCAAGGCAGCTAAAGCAAGAAGAAGATGTACGGTTTCGAACCGTGCTACAGGACTGAAGGTGTCCTTGTAATCAAGGCCAAATACCTGGGTAAACCCTTTGGCAACAAAGTGTGCCTTTTTATGGCCATCGCTTTTTACAGTAAAGACCCAACAGCCTTTTACGGTCTTGCGATCTGATGGTTTATCCACCAACTCCCAGACATTGCGTTCTTTCAGTGAGTTATACTCCTGATTACAAGCATCATACCAATCAGCTCGGTTTTCTTTGGGCAGTTTGAGAATATCTCGGTAGTGCTGGGGAATCCCTTTAGCATCTACTGTGCATGAAAGAATTTGTTGAAACCAAGAATTAGAGTAGATTGGTTTAATCATTAACGATTCATAACCGTCATCAGACCCAGATTCCATCCTTATGTCCTCTCCAGAGGACATTGGTTTGTCTCTTATAGGAGACTCCTCCTGTCTTTGAATAGGTGGTTCAGGATTTCTACAAGAGGAAGATCCCTCTTGTCGTAATATCCTTTCTACCTCATCACAATGTTCCCGTATTTCCCGTTCAACCTCAGTAGGGGTTTTATTTCCATAAATGAAATCAGGTTTAGTTTTGGATTTAGGAACCCGACTAGATCGTTGTGGTTCCTGAAATGGATCCTGAGGATGATTTCTCTGCAGGGGACGAGGAGGAGCAGGAGGGGGAGGAACTGGAAAGAGAGGATGGGGCTGAAAAAGATTTGGTCTCCTCAGAGGGACTGGCTGTCGTTGGGGCACCAGAGGCTGTTGCCTCTGATTAGGAGGAGGAGTTCGCTGAACATCAGCGGGAGGATCCTGTGGATTATCATCGAGATAACCATTGTTATCATCATTAGTACCATCTGTATCGTACTGTATTTCTTGATTCGGTATAGGGGGTCTGTCTTCAATATTCTCTCTAAGACAATGAGGAAAGTGAGTTTCATCGAAAGTAGCATTATGCGAAATCACAACTCGTTGCCTGGTTTTCGACCAGAAACGATAACCCTTTGTTCCCTGTTCATAGCCAATAAAAGTCATGATTTCCGCTTTGGGAGCGAGCTTATCTTTGCGAACATCTTTAGGAACAAAGATGTAGGCAAGACAACCAAAGGTCCTAAAATAAGACACATTGTGTTTGGTGCCATCCCAAAGAGTAATGGGAGGCTTTCAGTCAATGTGACACATTGGTTGGTGATTGTAGATGTGAAGAGCAGTTTCAACACTATCCTGCCAGAAGGATGGTGGTAGACAAGAATGATGTCTCATCGCTTCGGCTTTTTCAAGGATGGTTCGATTAAAACGTTCTGCCTGTCCATTCTGCTGAGGCGTGTGAGGAACAGTCTTCTGATGTTCGATACCTTTAGAGGAAAGGAAATCCTGGAGATCCAGGTTGAGATATTCCCCCCCACAGTCTGAATGCAGCTTCAGGAGCCGTTTACCTAACTGGTGCTCAGCCCAAGTAAGCCAATCCGTAAAAGAAGTTTTTGCATCAGATTTGCGCTTCAGGAAGAGAATACTGCCTAAGCCAGAAAAATCATCAAGGAACGTAATCATCCAGGATTATGGTCATCTCCAGTTGTGGTAAATGATCCTGGTTCATAGCCGGACTTCCAATGTCCATTGGCATTACGACTTCCATCATCAAAATTCAACTTCCTCGGTTCTGAGATTGATCCGTCAAGCTGAAGCACAGCATTAGATGGATCGGGCCCGAAAGGACTGGTTACTTGAGGAGGGCTCACCTAGACGAGGCTGTTTGGCAACAGGTGCTTCGTCATAGTCCTCTCCCCAATCCAAGACCTCTTCCTCTGTATAAGGAGGTTCCTCATAAGAGGTGAGAATCTCAGCGAGCTCGGACGGGTCATCAACCTCCATAAAGCGACTGGAGTCATCCAGTGATGAGGAGGTGTCAACCACCATGAAGGCCACATGTGTTTCCACATTGGTTTCCTTCGCTTTACCCTTGCCCTTTCCCTTTTTATCCTTGGCCGGAACAGCGGAGGTAGGGTTCTTCCGCTTCTGACCTCCAGTGGAACTCGGTTTGATGTAATCGTCCCAATGTTCCTCAGTTGTATGGCCAGTTCCTCAACACTTGGCACAACGGGCTTTACCCTTTTGGGGCTTCGGTTTTGCCTTAAAGGTTGATCTCCCTCGGGAGACACCAGCAATCCGATTGGCCAGTGTTGTATCCTTGTGCCGTTCAGCCTCGTTAAGGATCATGGGAATGATGTTGGCGGGAATAAAGTTGGCGGCAGCCTTTGTATGGATGGCGGTGGTTATGACAGCATCTAAAGATGCAGGACATCCTGCGCAAATTAGCATTGCACGAAGGTTATTCGAAATGTTAAGTCCCGCTGCAGTAAGCTTCTCGAACAGATCTTGGATCTGTCTGATTTGAGCGGAAGCGTCCGCGTTGGAGTCCAGTTGCCATCTGATGACTTGTCGAAAAAGATGAAATTGACCAGTAGGTCCCGTGGTTTCGTATTGCGCTTTTAGCGCGGCAAGGGTTCGTTGAGCCATGGATTCTTGTGCAGCGGGTGGATTGGGATAAGTATCCACAAGGTGAGTGCGAAGCTCATCCTTGATATAGAGTGTGATGACACCATTCGCCTGCATGTCATCTTCAATCCATTTTTCAATATCAGCAGCTGTTATCGCGGGAGGCCCAGTGGCAATAATAGGCTGCGTCTTTTCACCGTTGCAAATGCGCCAAAGGCGTAGAGTTTGAAGGTAGGAGCGAATCGCCGTATACCAGGCATGATAGTTGTCCTTGCCGGTTAAAACAATGACATTACAAGTGATTCCAGATCCTTCGGATTTAGACATAATAAGGTTCTATAACAAGTCAAGTGTTAACATGGAGGTTACAGAGATAATGCCAGAGGTGATAGAAAGAGGGGGTTGCGTATCGCGTAAAACTTGTTGTTCCATTTGTTCAATGAACAAATCCTGTTGGTAATGGTAATTAGGGATTGAAACCCCTTGTACCCCAATGGTTCTATCACCACAAGAATGATATGGATTGACAAGATAAACACAAAGTGCATTATTCAAATCATGAAAATCATAAATCAAATTACAAGAGTTAGGTGCGGGGCTTAGTGGGATGTCGTGGACGTAAGTCCCTTGACAGTCTGGAGGAAGAGGAAACACTGAGTGAATTTGCCTCTGCAATAGAGAGTCGTGTCCGACGTCTCTTAGCTGGAGGCTCAACTCATTCTCCTTCAAGGTCCCTTTTTGGACCTGGTCCAGGGAGTCCTTCCAGTCCGCTGCCTCTGTGTTCCTGGCTTTCCGCCAAGGACGCACGTTTTTGGAGCTCATCTCGAAGGTTTTGAACTTCCTTAAGAAGTTCGTTCCTTTTGATGGTTATCTGTTCTAGCTCTGTTAGAGCCGCAGATTTTTCCAGCACAAGTTCGTGGTTGCACTTGACAACCAAGGCTTTATCAGCCCAAACACTATTGATCTGAGAAGTATGACACTTCTTCAGAAGATCAACTTGTGTGATAATACCCCTCCCCTGTCAACTCTAAGATTAATGAAATTACAAGAAAAAGAATTGAAGCTCCTCCTCCGCAGCCTATCAATTTCCTCATTTCAAGTTCCAACTTTTGGAACATCCCAATAAGGGGCTATCCCTTCGAAATTCAGCAGTCCATTGAGTTCCTCCGTGACTAAAAAGTCATTGGGATCCTCATAGGCCTCACAGTGAACCTGTGGGTTCGGATAAGATGTGAGGAATTTAAGTTCCTCATACCTCAGCCATTCGAAACCTTCCAGATGAAGGAGGTTCTCATGGCTTGCTGTATCGAGAGCTAGTTGGTCGTTCCCGAAGTCGTCGGTGAGCCAAGCGACATCCTTCACGACTACCAATCCATTTCCTTCTAAGACCAACGTGAGACTTTCACCTTCATAGAAGGTGAGGGCCCAAAGCTGGGGATGAGTGTCCACACCAGCTTCATTGACCCAATGGTCGAAGAGGTCATTGACCTCCACGATGACCACGTTGGCCATGTGGCCGGTGTGATCCACGTGCTGGTAAGTGGCGCCACACATAGTCTCTAACTCCCTCGCCGCGCCTAAGGGCTGCTGGCGGGGGCCGAAGGTCTGCAGGTCCTGGTTGCAGATCCTCATGTATGATTCGGTGTGGAGCACCGTGATCTCGAGGGAGTCCGCGATGGCGTGGTGGGTGATCATGAGGTCGGAGGTTTCGGTGAACATTTTCTGGAATCAGTTGGTCAGCTCTACCTGCTCGAATGAGCAGTTCAAGAACTGGGCGTAAAGCCACGTCTAACTCAGCATCCCCTAGAGGGGCCGGTAGCACACCAAGGCCTAAAGCAGCCAATCTGGCAGTTGTGACGAGTTGAAGCTCTCGAAGGAGTTCTCGTCTAACCTCAGGATCCAATCCAGCTAAGCCAGGGTATGGAGGGGGATCAGGGTTATCGTCCCCTTCAGGTCTCGGAAAAGGATCCAAGATCCGATAAGGAGGACGTTCCCAGAGAACATCATAAAAAAAAATGTCTCTGACACTTACTGCTAAGTATCGAGGGGGAGGTACTTGGTTGTTGCGAGGTTGTCCTTGGTTGTCCAAAGGAGTAACCTGGTAAGCCAAAGTATGTATCCCGTTAGCAGTCTGTAACTGAAACCTGTGAATGTGTCCATTATCATTGGACAAGTAGGAAAAAGTGATGATGAGCGAATGTCCAGGAATAATGACAAGGAATGTGGAGACATCTTCCAATCGGAAGTATGCTCGCATCACCAACTTCATAAAGAGCTCAAAACATATCCAAAAGGGGCTCAGTACCCCAGGAACAAGGTCGAACCGCAAGGCAGGAAACGGCATCTTAAGACGAACATTTATAATCCTGCTCAAGCAGGGCTCATAACCTATTGAAATACTACTCAGTGGTTTAGCGGTAACGCGTTCCAAGGGTTTGTCCAATAGCACCAATGCAGTCTCAGTGGGAATACTCACAGAGGATGTTCCATAAAGGTGAGAGTAGTGGGAGTAGTTCAAGTGCAAGAGGGAGCAAGGTGAACTGAAATTACCAGAGCCATAAGGGCTGGTTTATATACAGTCTTACATATTGTACATGTTTACTATATTACTATAGGGCCGGTTATCTTGGTAATCCAAGATAACAAATGACGTCATGCTAGAGATAGCTGACTGATCATTGTGAGATATGAGTAATCACCATCATGTCATATCATAGATAACTGATAAGAGTCTAGACCATTCCCAAATGGGTTTTTAGGTTTAGATCTCTGACGTGTGAAATCTCAACACATTGTTCCTGTTTCTCGGCTGTGAACAGCCGGAGATATTGTTGGAGATCCCTATTCATCCTTTCTGTTTGTCCATCTGTCTGTGGATGATAGACAGTAGACATCTTTGATTGTATACTCAGCTGCTTACACAGATCCTGCATTACTTGAGATGCGTATTGTGGTCCTCAATCTGAGACTATACTGCGGGGTAACCCATGATTCTTCCATACATTATGGAGGTAAATGCGAGCGGTATCCATAGCGTTAGCTGTTTTGTTGCAGGGAATGAACTCGACTTCTTTGGAGAAGCAATCAACAACAACTAGAATGGAGTCAAATCCATTTGATAATGGGAGATCCATGGTGAAGTCAGTAGTAACTTCTTCCCCAAGGTACGTCAGGGAGATCTAGGGGGTATAGTTTTCCAGCTGGTGCATAATTGGTTCCGATGAAGCGGGCACATCTGTCACACCTGGAAACGTAATCCCTTACAAACGTAGTCATTCCTGGCCAAGAGTAGCTTTGTTGCATTAGCTCTAGGGTTTTTTCTGTGCCGGCATGTCTGGCGATAGGGGTGTCATGATGTAATCGAGTAATCTCCATTCTGAGATCATAATCGTCAGGGACATAGATCTTCCTGTTTGGATCAAATAAGAGTTCATCCTCCTTGATCATATTCTGCTCGTTGCATAACCTGGTGATGCCTAACTCATTTAGCATCCTGGTAGCCTCCTTTATTCGTTTCAGGATTTCTTTGGTGTCGGTGGTGATCTATACGGTATTCTGTATGTGATGAGTTGGTATTACCAATACTCCTTTGTTGTCATCTTCCATTCCTTCGGCATGATCCTCTCTTCTAGATAAAGCATCTGCCTTTCCCATCTGTGCGCCAGCTTTATGAACCCATTTATAGTGAAAGCAGGACAGGTATTGAGCCCATCGGGCTTGGCGGCGATTCAGATCTTGTCGCTTCATGAACCATTGGAGGTTTGCGTGGTCATTCCATATCTCAAATTCAAATTGAGCTCCTTCTAGGTAATGTCTCCACTGTTCGAGACTCCTAATAACACTGAGCATTTCTTTGTCGGCAATGGGATAGTTGCGTTCTTCTGGTGACATGGAGTGTGAGGAGAAAGCAACTGGATGCCATTTGCCATCAAGTTCTATTGAGAGAACTGCTCCGGTAGCAAAGTCAGAGGCATCTGTTTCTAAATGAAAGTGCTTATCCATGTCAGGGTAGGCGAGGACAGGGGCGGTGGTGAATTGATTTTTGAGATCGTCAAAGGCTTTCTGTTGCCATTCTGACCACTCGAAAGGTGTATCTTTCTTTATGAGATCATTTAAGGGGCGAGCAATTTGCGTGTAGTCCTTGATAAACCTTCTGTAGAAGTTGGCTAGTCCTAAGAAACTTCTTACACCTTTTACATTCTTTGGGGTTGGCCATTCCTTAATAGCCTGGACTTTACTGTTGTCCATCTGTATTCCATTCCTAGATACTATCATGCCAAGGAATTTCACTTCTTGAACACGAAAAGTGCACTTCTCTGGTTTGGCAAAGAGGTCATTTTCTTCCAATCATTGGAGCACTTCTAGAACAAGCTTGTCGTGCTCCTCAAGGTTGTCGGTTTTGGTGTAGATCATTAGATCATCTATGTATATTACCATGATGGCATCCATATCAGAGAAGATCTCATTCATCATGGTCTGAAATGTCGTGGGAGAATTGCACAACCCAAAGTACATTACGGTGGGTTCGAAGGATCCTTTATGACAAATGAAGGCGGCCTTCCATTCGTCTCCTTCCTTGATATGGACATTGTTGTATCCCCATCTGAGATCTATCTTTGTGAACCATTTTGCTCCTTTGAGCTTATCCACAAGTTGAGAGATCAGGGGCAAGGGATAGTTATTCTTTACTGTATGTTCGTTCAGGTATCGGTAATCCTGGACCATTCACTTTTGTCCATCGTTCTTTGGGACAAAGAACACAGGAGATGTTTGTGGAGACTTAGAAGGTGGGATGTATCCCTTCTTTAGTTGATCCTCTACAAACTCAGAGACTTCTTCTTGTTCCTTAGGGGAGAGGGGAATCAGGTGTCCCTTCTTCGGTTTGAAGGTATCTTCCTTTAGATCAATAGCATGATCCCATGGTTTACGGACAGGCATTTGCTCAGATCTTTTCTTTGAGAAAGTTTTAAGGTACTTATGATACTCCTTCGGGACTAGGTCTTTTGGCTTAGGAGGTGATGGTTCGAGATCTTTCTGCTTTATGGCATATATGTGTGCCATTGAGTTGCTTTCTTCAGACTCTATCTGTCGGACAAAGGAGGTTCTCCCTTTTAGGGAATGGCAGCTTGGAGGGCAACACATCATTTTTACGTTACCGGTTATCCAATCTATTTCAGGGTTATGGTGTTTAAGCCACATGTAACCTAAGATCATTTGGTTCTTTCCTAAATCAGTGATTTTGGCTGTGACCTTCTCATGATGTCCCTGATGTTTGATGACTATTTTCGCGTAGTGGGAGATATCTCCTGCAGAGTTCCGGGTTCCGTCAACATTGTATAC
>MU130877.1:0-55822 GCA_015039435.1 Imleria badia
AGCGTGGATAGTGCGACCAACCACTGGCAGGCTTCGCGACATCGTATGCCAATCTCCCCAGACCTGCTCCGGGAACGACTCGGACCCGGATCGTCCGCCTAGAGTCTGCATGTCAACAACCAGTCCAGTCCCGCCTGAAAATCTGATGTCACCTGTCTTGACCCTCGAAGTAGTCCTCGAGGGCGCTTTTCGTCTGCTCAAAAATCTATCCATCACTTCGCGAGACAATCTTTTGAAGTAGCAAGTTAGAGAGTATATGTTTTCTCCTCGACGAGAGTACATCGCGAGCGGTTGCGGAATGCTTCCGATGCGACCTTTCTCGAGGTCGGTGTCAGGCTGCTGGCCGGAATAGTGTTCACTGTGTATACACAAGTATACACGTTGCGATGAAGGATTACCGCTATCTCCGTCTCCGCTCACTGTCCTTACATTGCAGATACTGAAGTCTTTTTCCGTCGCCTATCCTTCCGGGGGAGGGTAGAGAACACCCTGATGGTCTGTGTCATGATCCGGGTTAGCTAAAAGCACGAAGGGCACACCTGATCGCATGCCCATCTGTCGCTTCTCCGAGAGAGCCCGCCTCGAGAGAAAACAAGACACTCCCGTTATCCTTGTTATGGCCGAGCTCGTCGACATGTAGTCCTTCCACACAATTTAGACAACTTTCGCGTTCTCGGTGACTCCTTGCTCAACAACTTGAACTAGAGCCCCGTTACCGGCATGGACACATTGACTAGACTCGCTTCGGGCGAACGTGAGTTCTCGCATCGTACAAACCCATTGCATGGAGTTCCACTTCTCTTCCCCTCTTCGAGAAAAACCCAGGTGCTCCGTGGCGTCTCAGCAGCTCCCCATAATTCTCCACGGGAGCTTTGTCGCCAACGTGGAAACACTGATTAGCCTGAGTTTGGATGAGCGTAAATTCTCGCGTCGCGGAGAAGCAGAGAAGATGAGAATTTGCACAACCGCCAACGGACGCATCGTTTCGACTGGTAAGGGAACATTTTACGCACACTGAGTCAACTTGAAGAGATGACGAGGGAAGCTATGGGTGCGACATACTTGTGGTGTGTTAAGAGGTCTGCACGATATGGTTAACGTGCGTAAGGAGGAAGAGTGTGATGTGGGTGGTCAGAATTGACAAAGACCACAACTCGCTCAATGTTGTGATGGCGGCCTGGCTTTGTACAGGTATGTTTTCCTGTTCCTTTCCTCCTGCTTTGTTTGTCTTCCTGCTCTGTCTTTGCAGCAGGTGCCAGTGTGTTGATTCATTCAAGTACTCGTCTTTGTTTGGCTTGGTGGAGACAGGTCGTAATCTCTTGTTGCCAAGTTTCATTGTTTTCATGGGGTATATATATATATGTTATAACCTCATTTATTGTCCTCTAGGGCTACTTTCCTTGGATAGTTCATGCAGTGCAATTCATTGGAGTAGATATCACCATACAGCATCATGATTGTGGGATATTCCTCAAATCATTGAGATATATACCAATGGATGATGGCCAGTGATTCAGAGGCAGCTCTTGATTTAGTTATCCATGAACCAAAGAGTACATATTCTGAACACAACTACAAGACTAGAAGTAGTATAGATATGCTCTGTAGAAGAGCTTTCTTGGAATGGGAAGAAATTTTTAAAAATGCTTCAACCATCCATGAATTGTCTTTGAAATGGATTTCTGATATTGCCAACTTGCTCGATATTTGTAGCATCAGTTTTGGTCAAGGTAGGATGCTCTATAAGACAGCAATCAATATTGCATTAAAAACTTAAGTATGAACTTGCCCAATGGATACTTCCAAACAATTTGGATGATTTCTCCACACAACAAAGAAGGACTTTTCCCACATGACTTGATGGCCTGTTCCACAGCTGATATAATCATGGTAGAGTGTGAGGATTTGAATTGCTCAAAGGAAGCAATAAGATGATCTCCATGCTTGTCTTTATCCCAAGAATAGAAAGAATGGACCAAGATCAGAAGGTTTGCTAAAATAAATATCAGTGAAAATAGCTCATTAGCTCAATAAAAATAAATACAGGCAGAGAGAATGCAAGCTTCATGCAGATCAGAGCCTTTGCACTATAATTATGTGAATTAATTGAATGAAATAAGAATGATGAAAGCTAACCAGAGACTGGAAAGATTGTTGGACATGATCCACTTGCAAAGCATTGAACTAGAAATGGATGACATATTAAATACAATAAATAAAGATATATAATGAAATACCAAGGACAAACTACTTACATGCTAGGATAAGGGTGAAATAAGTATGCTGGAAAGATATGAAGAAATTACATAGAATGAACATACCAGCTAAATGGATTGATTGTATTGTACAATCAGATAAACTCATGCAAAAAACCAATGATATGCATGCAGGAACTTACACGCTATTAACATACATAAAGTATAACAGTATTAAGCATTATGAAGAGACATTAACACTGTAGACATTACTTACAGACTGTCTTACACCCTGTCAATACATGAGGAACAACAGAGCAGTGAGTGATGGTCAAGGACCAATAACAAAGAAAAAACAACTTACATCCTGTCAACATAGAAGATTGAAAAAGTAGTAAGTACTGATTAAGGACCAATATCACAGAAACAGAAACATACACCCTGTCAGCATAAAGGCAATGAAATAGTAGTGAGAAAAGACATCAATACTGCAGACAGTAGCTTACATGCTGTCAGAGCATAGAAAAGGGATAAGTGTGAGCATGACTGCAAAGACACCAATATTGCAGACACAATAACTTACAAGCTGTGAGAGCATGAGTAAAGAGATAAATGTGAGCATGGATAGATGGACACCAATAGTGCAAACAAAGTAACTTACCTCCTATTACAACACAAAGAAAGAGAGAGTTATGTATGAGCATCAACACAAGGACACCAACATTGGTGACACAACAACTTACAGCCTGTCAGAGCACAGGGAAAGGAATAGGTGTGAAAAAGAATACAAGAACACCAATATTGCTGACATAGTGACTTACAAACTATCAGTGCATAGTGAAAGGGGAAGCTGTAAGCATGTCATCAAAATTGCAGATACAACAGCTTACAGTCTGTCAGTAAAATGGTGAGGTGTGAACATGGATACAAGGACATGAAGACCACAAACATGGCAACTTACATACTATCAAAGAATATGTGAAGGAATAGTGTGAACATGGATTCAGTGATACTACTACTGCAAACACAATAACTTACATCCTGAGAACATAATGAAAGAGATGGTGTGAACATGATGCAAGGACTCAGATACAAACAAGGGAGGTAATAACTTACCATCTGTAAGAACATGAGAAATCAGATAGGTGAGCATGAATGCAAGGCCATCAATGCTACAGTCACAGTAACTTACATCCTTGGAGAATATAAGAAAATAGATAGGTGTGAGCATGAATGCAGGGATGTCAACAATACAAACACAGTAACTTACCATCTGTGAGAACATAAGAAAATAGATGGGTGTGAAAATGGATGCCAGGCCATCAACTGCAGATACAGCAACTTACGTCCTTTTAGAACATAAGAAAAGGAATAGGTGTGAACATGGATGCAAGAACACCAACAATGCAGACATAGTAACTTACCATCTGTGAGAATGTAAGAAAAAAGGTGGGTGTGAGCATGGATGTAAAGGCACTAATACACAGTAACTTACATCCTTTGAGAACATAAGGAAAGAGATGGGTGTGAGCATGAATGAAGGCCACCAATACTGAAGACACAGTAACTTACATCCTTTAAGAACATGAGAAAACACATAAGTGAGCACAAGGCCACCAACACTGCAGACATAGTAACTTACATCCTTTGAGACCATAAGGAAAGGGATAGGTGTAAGCATGGATGCAAAGACACCAACAATACAAACACAGTAACTTACCATCTATGAGAACATAAGAAAACGGATAAGTGTGAGCATGTGCCATGGAACCAACACTGCAGACACAGTAACCTACCATCTGTGAGAAGATAAGAAAACAAATAGGGGTGAGCATGAATGCAAGGCAGACACAGTAACTTACATCCTTCAAGGACACAAGGAAAGGGATAGGTGTGAGCATGGATGCAAGAACACTGATACTGCAGACACAGCAACTTACATCCTGTGAAAACACAAGAACAGAGATAGGTGTGAGCATCAAGCCAACACTGCAGACACAGTGACTTACATCCTGTGAGAATACAAAGAAAGGGATAGGTGTGAGCATGGATGCAAGGACACCAATACTGCAGACACAGTAACTTACAAACTGTCAGAGCACAGGGAAATGGAAAGCTGTGAGCATGACATTAAAATTGCAGATACAGCAGCTTACAGTCTGTTAGAGCATAGGAAAAGGGTTAGGTGTGAGCATGAATGCAAAGACATGAAAACTGCAGACATAGCAACTTACATACTGTTAGAGCACAGGGAAAGATACATGTGTGAGCATGAGTGCAATGCCACCAACACTACAGACACACTGTCACACACAACTTACATGCTGTTAGAGTACAGAGAAAAGGATCACTGTAAGCATGGATGCAAGGACAACAACATTCAGATATAGTAACTTACAAGCTGTCAGAGCACAGGGAAATGGGCAGGCGTGAGCATGGCTGCATGGACACCAACACTACAGACACAGTAACTTACATGCTGTCAGAACACAGGGAAAGGGATATATGTGAGCATGGATGCAAGGATATCAATGCTACAGATACAGTAACTTACTTCCTATCAGCACACAGGGAATGAAATGACCATAAGCATTGATATTAAGGATGTCAACACTCTAAAGATAGTAACTTACTACCTATGGGTGTCAGATCAATATAATCATGACCATTAGCACTTGTTTGCCAAACACTTGAATGTTTCTTACCTATAAAAATAACATTTCCATTGTAAACACTTGCCAAAGAATTCAGTATTTTCCACACTTACATAAACATGTGGAAACCACTTTGCCAAGCTTTCTTGGAATATCCAAGTATTTTCCTTCCGGAGGATGTATTTATCCCCTAAGGACCCCCACAATGTTCTAAAGAAGATCATGAGTATTGCACAAGGGTGAAAAATGTCCCACAACTTTCCTTCTTACTGCAAAGTCAACACAAATCTGCAAGTTGACTTGCTGAGCAGAAACCAACAATGTCTCCAGCATTTCATCATCCAATGCCACAGCTGTGCAGTTAATAAGTGCAGTACAGTCTGCCCACTCTTTGTCCATTCCTTCAACCACAGTATTAAATTCCATACCATCATAAATGATCTACTCACCACCCATACACACAAAATCCTTGGGAGGAAACTCTTTTGCCTGCAGCATCCCATAGTAATCATTATTCTTGAAAATCCATTCTGCATGCTTGGAAGCCAGTCCCAGTGCTTCTTGGATCCCCTTCCCTTGCTCTCTAAGCTCACCAAATGCAACTGTGTGCAGTGCATCAAATTTGGTGAAGATGGCAATTACTGGCACTAATGACAAGCTCAGTGAATACCATGAATCACAGACCATTCTCACCCTTTCCAGTCCCAAACTTTGAGAAGAAGGCTTCCTCTGCCACAGTAATTGGCCTAGAATGATCATGCATTGGAATGCAATACCTGTGTCGAACTCTATCAGGACATCCATAAAATGATAGTGATACATAAATTTGAACCATATAGCATGCAGGCGATTTGGTAACTTCTTATCCTTCGCATGCTCTTCAATGAATGAATGAACCTTCTGAAGTTCGTCCTCACTACCAGCCTCGAAACCACGGGAATCATGAAAAACAAAACGGTTATTGCTTTTGAAGGAGATTTCATGCTCGATGTCATGCTCGCCACGCTATAACTTGTCGTCAGAAATACTGTGCGGACAACGTGTGAAACCCCACCTCCACAGTTCCCTTCACGGCGGTGTTGATCTGAGAAGATCAATCAGCATATGACAGTCTATTGAAGACAACATAATCGCGCAGTAACCTTGTTACCTTTCCGATCACGAACAATCGGGGATTCAGTGGTCTTGCGAACTCTCTGGAGGAGTGTGGTTTTCCCAGCATTGGCTCGTCCAACAACGAGAATTCGGAATCGCGGGAACTTCTTCCTAACGACAGCAGCGCGGGATGACATGGCTCGAGTAGGATGGATATCAGTGAACGAGATTTTCGTGGTGGGAGCGAAGTCGGAGGAAAGAAACCTTGCAACGGATGCTGTAGAGATCGCGTTCACGTTCCCCGGCTCTCCGCCGGCCCGAGAGATATGATGTGAACGCGACTGTCCAAATGGATCTTGGGCAGTGTCCCTTGTTCTAGTTCTATCTGGACACGTGTTGGTCGTATCCTTATCAGGCTATACAAGATCCGTTCATAATTTAAGTTGAAACACGCGGTGACATCATGTTTAACTCTCACTCGCAAATTCAGTCCTCCAGATAAGCACGCTCTGTCAATTCTTGGCACATGGTGCGATTGCAGGTGCATTTAAATGGGAACTTGTAGACCTAAGGGGGGAAATCAACTGTTTCACGACTCGCGCCTATGAGCGTTCGATAAGGATAAGGGATAACGAAATCTAGATTCACCTGCCCTTGGGACGGGGATCGTTTCCAAATAGCAGCATAGCAGAAGAAACATTGATGCCTCGTCACACACTCTTTGCTGCGAAATGAAACAGTTACTCAGAGATAAGCCACGAGGTGTTACTAACAGGATATTCTGGGAACGTGCGTATTGATTGAGGACGCCGGACGATGTACGGCAACTAGGCCAGGTGGGCGAAGGGTCACTAGACGATGTAGGATTACATAACCCACCGCTCCAATCCCGCAAGAGCTGAGCTTGGCAGCTGATGTGACACTCGGATCCCGTAACTTCCTCCAATTCATCATCGCAGGCAGCCAAAGAAACTAGCCAAATCCAAGCTTGACGCCCATCCCAGCTTTTACGTCGAGTCGCGGGTGAGTGACATTCCAAAAGGTCGTCTCATTCTACGCCAACGGTGATGTTCTGCGTCGCGTAGCTCGATATTACAAAAGCATACCGACGACCAGCTGTTCGTAGTCGATACCAAGGGCGACGAGTAAAGGTGCGTTTGCGTTCGCCGTTTGTCCTTGAATTCATACCCAACCCAAGCGTTGACCGTTGACAATTAACTCTAGTTTGAAAATCGGTACCTCAGTATTCGAAGCAGGGCGTTTTTGCAAGGGATATTCGAAAACGAGTGGATGTCGGTTATAGCAAGCTTGGAAGCATACTTGTTGAGGATGAGGTACGAGGAGAGGAGCATGTAATGAGAGAATTCGTTTCCTTGACACGCGAAACCTGGTGCTGGGTGTGAGTATCGCGCCTCAAGCGTGGATAATGGACATGACCAACCAACCAAGTTTCGCTACGTCACATGCCAGTCTCCCCAGACCTACTCCGGGAACGAGGACCCGGATCGTCCGCCTAGAGTCTGCAAGTCAATAACTAGTAAAGTACCACCAGAAGATCTAATGTCACCTGGAGTGCGCTTTTCATCGGCTCGTAGCACAAGTCACGTTCAGCTTTCCCCTGATGACGAGTGCATGACGGACGTCGAATCACGGAAACATGCAGGTCTTCACTACGAACTGGTTGAGCGTGTTCCTCAACTTGTCCATGTCAAAGTCGGTGGGTTTGTACCTCGCCTGTCCCTCTCTTCTAGGATCTGTTGGTCTGGCATCATTAAACTGGTCATGCGAGTGGATATGCGCGCGGGGTGCATCGTCACCTGAAAAAAGGCGGTCCATGAGCGAAAAAAAAGCACATTCCGAATCGCCATACCTCAGGATGGATCATGGCCGTCGCTACACATCCGCCAACGCCGCGTCCTCGTCCACCCCGCTATCTTCGCCCACAATCCCACCCATGTCATGCAAAAATCTTTGGAGTTTTTGCAAAAAAAAGTCGGCGTTGGCGATGATGGCGACGTCGATCTCTTGGAGTTCTCATCGGTAGCATATCGCGTCGAGCAACGCGCTATCGCTGTTGGGGAGCGTATAGAAGTTTTTTCGGCGACGATTGTTGGCGGTCAGTTGTGTGCTATGACTACCACCGGGGTCAATGCGTCACTGTAACGAGTACGGAAGGACGTACTTAGTACTGGGAGTATTGCTGGAATGTTGCGACCATTTGAAAAAGAGATCGCCTGCTTCATGGTAGGCTCTGCCAGCCTTGCGGAAGCCATCGGCGGCTTTGAGCCATTGTTTCAAGCCCTTTGAATGGTTCCACAAGTTGTGAGCAGCACGGTCTGCAAGTTCAGCAATTCAAAAAGGTCTGCGCGGAGACGAGCGGGCGTAAGAGGTCATGGCACTTGCCAGGGATTGCCTTTTCTGGTGTGGCTAATGCGATGGGACCGCCCTGAGCGTATATGGACGGTCGAATGCAACGCAATGAACGGAACGACTGAGCGCAAACGAAATGAGGACGAGGATGACGAACAGGGGCCCGTCCGTCCCGACACCCCACCACCACCGCCGCGGATGGACGCTCATTACAAGCGTGTTTCTGCTGTTCATGCTCGCGGGTCTCTTTTCAGCCCGCAATGACCGACGTCTCATATGCCGGCCAACGGAGTTGAGGCCACGATTTGTGGGACGTACTGGCTGTCCAATACATCGTGCCTGACGGGTTGGAGACGGTTCAAAGGCGCACGATGGTGGGTGTTGGTATCCCTGCGTTATGAACGTGGCTCGTGGATGTGATAACAGAAACGCGATATTGACCACCCACGAGATGTGATCGACGTGCCTCTGGTGTCTGTTCCCCATCCTGGCGGCTCTTACAATCTTTCAGTACAGGCGCACGAAGAACTCCGGAAGCCTACGACGGAGACAAGAGGCCGATCGTCTTCTGGAGGCTCAAAAGAAATCGAGCCAGCGCACGCGCTTGCTGCGAGCGACATTACGATGCGTCGCAGCCGGTATGATCGTTGATGAGATCAAAGACGACGGAGAGACGATCGCCAATACACCCGCTGTATTACCCAAAAGACTATTCGCAAAGAAAACGAAACGACAATGTGCTCGCACGGCAAAACAGAAAGCAGAGGTTCGCCTTGGAGATGACCTTTGATTGTGGCAGTGACTGACAGATTGACCTAGAAAGCCCTATGAAACCGCCTCCTGAACTCGATCCATCAGGTCAAGACACTCCGTTCCGATCTCTCCGAGCTCGCGGATACCCACAACAAGCGCTGCTGGCACGACAGCTTGCGCTTCGGCTGAAACTACGAAAGTCCTCGCTGGTCAACGACTCGCGAAGCACCGAGTTCCTGAAAGGTGCAGGTCCGGGAGGATTTGAGCAAGAGCCTCAGGACTCTCAAGGTACGTGACTGGCGATTATGAATGGTATTTTGTTGACATTGCGTTCAATTAGGAAACTTGTTCCGAGAGAAAATCACTTAATTCAGGGCTCACTTGTGCGCGTTTGATGAAGAGAATGTTTCAAAATCCTGCCTCGGATCCCACCCCTTTGAACCGTCAGACGGGAACTTCCAACAACAGCATGACGTAGTACTGGGGATCAACTGTCACCGCCCACAAGATAAAAGCAGAGGTACTACTCAACAGAGATTCTGAGAACGCATGTTGATGCAGAACGCGCACGACCTGAAGCAAGGTCACTGGCACTAAAGATTTTACTTACGTGTTCACGAAGACCATGAGCAGTGAAAAGACCATGCCAGACTTCGAAGTTGCCACGGATTCTGTGTATGTTCATCTAAGTAAATTTCGTCAGGCCGCTTCAAGTGGCGACCAATAACTCTGGATTGAATATGATGGTACCTGGCATGAAATCCGAATCCATTACATAAATTTGCGCCGGCCAACCGAGCACAGGACTGGCAGGAGTCCACATCTGGAGAGCGCAAAAATAACGTACTCATCCACGACAGTTTTGCAAGTCTCTCATTGGCCAGAATGCCCGTAAGCGACTCTGAAAAGGGAAAGCGATGCTTAGCGGGCTTATTCAGCACTGGTTCAGCACTGATTCAGCGCTTATGAGTTCCCGATGCAGGACTAGGTGGGCCTCAATTCTCAACTATTGAGGATGGGCGATGGGAAACCCACTCTGCGCCCTGCCGTCTTTCCACCCAAAATACACACCTCTGAATCTGGCCACACCAGTCAGACCTAGTTAACATGTCCGCCCCGCCAATTATCCGTGTTATAGGCGAGTCACTCCAGATCATATTATTGTGGTATACATCTCAGTCATTTCATCTATTCAGCCGTCACCGTCTCTGTAGAATCGCCCCAACGCATAACCTCAGGAGAACTTCGTATCGGCCCTCACCGACACACACTGATCTGCGATGAGAATGGGACACTACGCCAAGAGTTCCCGAATGCGCTGTATGTCTTCCGCCCATCCCTCTTGGACTTCTAACCTTCTGTTCCGTACAGCGAAATCTCACCGGATGCCCAAATCACGTTCCATCACAAGACGTCGTTTTTACGACGGCAAAAGACCCAAAGAATAGATACTCGCCGTCTATTTGCCAGCTTTTCTGCGGGTCAGTCACAAGGTATTTCCGATACTTTCTCGTCTCTGTCGACGGTCTCCATAGAACCCTTCGAACAGATCTATCGGTGGCTCAAGATGGCGTTCGAGTCGTATTTGATTGCCAGGCTACCTACTCCGCCCTCTCAACACCTCAGACTGCCGAAGCCATGCCCCATACAATCCAGACTGACGAGACATTATCCCCTACAACCCAGGCTATCCTCGACGATTGTCCGCGGTAAGTCCGATGCTGTAATCCCGCCACTTCCACTCGACGTACGCTTTAATCCAAGATTCCGTATCTTGGTTATAGGCAAAGTAAGGGTATATTCGCCCTTTCCCAGCCATGTGCTCAACTCCCCATCAGAGCGGCGTAGGAAAATCAAGTCTTATCAATACCGCCTTCGGGATCAACAAAGCGGTAAATCTTTAAGCATTTTGTTCGTGATCTCTACCTTTCACTAGCCGTCCCTCAGTGCTCCGCCGACCTCAAGCGCGGAATAGCAGATATTCACGAAGGACTCGAGTCAACTGTGAATAAACGGTTCATCCTTCATGATTCCCTTGGTTTCGAGCCAGGAGATAAGGAGAACTATAAAACTGTCAAGGAGTTCATCCAAGGCAGGCAGACTGGGCCACTTAAATACCAACTACATGCGGTCTGGTGAGATGTTGTTCTATGTAATTCGATCAAGTACTTGATTATTTTCTTCAAGGTTCTGTGTTCAAATACCTCGGGCAGGTGGGCGGCTACTCGAGGTAGCTGCTGAAGATTTCTTTCGAACGAAGAAGCAAACCATGGGTGCCAGTTCGTGTCTTATTTCAATGCTCTCAGGGCTTTGCTCAACTCTGCTACAGTACCCCTCATTGTGGTATACACGATGCTCGACTCATTTGTGGACGAATTGACGATGCAATTGGCGTTGTCTTCTCGTGGACTTGACGACGAAGGCCTCACGAAGAATGCCATTTCGAAAGCACAGTCTAGCGTGCGAGAACGGCATAACGAGATTACTCGACTCGCAGGGGAGGCTCTTCCATATGCAGTTGTTTCGAGTAAGCCGGTCAAAACCTGGTTTGAGTTCGTCTCTCATGTGACAAACCCTGACAGCTAGAGAAAATTACAAATACACGCTCCAAAATTTAGTCGAGCTTACTCACCATCAAGTTGGAATACGTGACTCGCCTGAGGCACAGATCACATCAATGGTGACATTGATGGCTCAGAGGGTTGTCCCTCATCTTAAAATCCAAGGGTGTATCAAGTGAGGTTTCTCATCGAGTGTTCGGGTCGTCATGTCCTTATTTTTGCGCAGTGTCGGGAGGCAACGTTCGGTCTCTCCATTAGAACCACAACTAAACACTGACCCTTGAATACAGGGTACTGGAAAGCCTTGAGGGCCAGCCCCGACTTCAAAGGGCACACGATATGGGATTGTCTTTCTGTAATCCATACTGACATTGTCGCCGTCTGGAATTTCAATGATCCAGCTTGCGTATGTAACATCCAGGACGGCCCCTGTGTAGATTACTAACTGACAACATAGCACCTGCTCGAGAATAAGTTCAAGGAGCTGGTTATCAAAATGGTGCAAGAAATGGAGATGCGTTCCGCCCCAAAGCCGAACAGAATCCTGTGAGTCCTTTTGTTCAGCAACACCTCCATACTCATGGGCATTCCTCATCAGTGCCTTAGGTGGCGGTTCACTAGCAGCCGCTATTTCTGGCTTCCTAGCGGCCATAACGAACCCTGCAGCTCCGATTGTTCTCCCAGTCATTGTGGGCGTTGTTGCTGCTGTGTGGCTCTATGATGTCTACCAGAACGTGTACGTCGATACTTCTCCCCACGAATGTGCGAAATGACTCTTGGCGTATCAGGAAAAACGTGCAACAGATATTCATGGCGTTCATCGTCGATCTGACTCACATCATGGAGACGCTCTTCATCCTGACTGCTCGCGATCACAACAAGCTCACCCGCCGCGCTATCAAGCTTGCCTTTAGCGCTTATCACGAGTCTGGCGTGATGAATCAAGCTCACGCCAACATTCAGTCATACAGAGGTATCGACGGACGGGATGTAGCGTTGGAGATGATCGAATCTCTGATCAAGCCTGAAAGGAGCGGCGATTCGAATGTAAAGAATTACTATGCAGAAATCAATAAGATGGATATAGGGAAGCTGAACTTGGACTCTCAGGACGAGGACTGGTGATGGTTTCCCCACTAATAATACGTCGTATCGTGGAGAGTCTGATGTGTTGTGACCAATCTGTTTTACTAGTATACATGATGAATTTACCACTGCTTCGCGCGAAGGAGAACCTGGGGGCGTCAATCAGTTACTATGGAGCTGGCCGAGCATGTGCAACGCGGTTGAAGGAGTTCGACTCTCAATCTCTGATGCGTTATTCAGTTCTAGCAGCAACTCTTGTGCCTCTGTCTCCTGACTTACTTGTGGCCTTTTTATTAGCAGCCCAATTCATCGTAAAAATACAACTCCATTGCTACGGGTTCAAAGCAGTATGTTATCCTGAAGTGTACGTAGATGGGATCGAGGGGTGGTGCATGGTGGTGGTAGAATGGGTTCACCTGTTGGTTGAGCAGAACATGCAGTTGCCAAGAGACCACCCCAACTTCTGCTCACCCAATGCGTCTGAAACCACAATTTAGTTACCCAGCACCACCATAACATTCGAAGGGGGGTTACAGCTCCCCCGCGACCTCCCCTAGGCTCAACAACGTCCAGAACGTCATGGAAGCTGCTTGCTCGGCTAGTCGGAACTCTCTGGAACTTGAAAAAACCTCATTGTGGAGTGGTGTACGCACGCGAAGAAACATACATCTCAGTTATCACATACATACGAACAATCAGCGTCTTTTATTTCCTACTTCCCCGTAATCCGACCGACAACGACAACTAGACAGCGTCGGCGTCCTTGGTCGCTTTCCAAAACGCGGCTTTGTAAATATACCCCAGCATTGACTGATCGTTGCTTGTATAACTCGTCTCGATTGTCCGCTCGTCCTGCCAACATGGTCATACGTCAGTCGAACCTCATGGCACACATGGCACGGGTCAAAAGGAGGAAACGGAAACGCACGCTCAGCCGAAACCCCATCTGGCGCACCAACGTTTTCACCTCTTGTAAATCCAATTCTATCGACGGGTCGTTTGAATTGTTGTTTTCAAAGTGCCACAACAACGGTCCTGCAAAGGCCCTAAGGACGAGGACGAGCGCGCGAAACGTGTTCCAGCGAAAGCGCACATACCAAGATTAATCCAAACGCCACCGGGTGCAAGGATGCGATGGATGACGCGAAGGTAGTTGACGATGTTCTTGGCCTGAGACCAGATCCAAGGGTGAGTGGGGCGTGTGGTTCGGGAGCGCGAGGCAAAGGCTTACGGTATCGATAAAGAAACAGGTCAGCACGGCGTCCCATTGTCCAGCGTGCGGTTCGCTCTCGTCCGTGTCTTCAGCACCATATATCTCCTCAAAGTCACCTGGGGCGGCGCTGTAGCCAAAAAAGACGTAAAGAAAGACAAGGCGAGCGCGTACCGGCTACCAAGGAAAAGTCGGATCCGGGAGGCAAATCGGACGGGAGGACGTCGGGGATTTTCACGGGTCGAAGCAGGGCGTCTTTGCAAGGGATATTCGAAAATGAGTGAATGTACGGGTATATGGTGTGTTCCCCGATCGACTCGGTCCTTGGTCATCGGTTAGGCGGGCGTCGGTTGTAGCAAGCTTGGAAGCGTACTTGTTGAGGATGAGGTACGAGGAGAGGAGCATGTAATGAGAGAATTCATTTCCTTGGCACGCGAAACCTAGCGTTTGGTGTCAGTGTTTGCATCGAGCGTGGCACAGTGGATGTGTCTAACCAAGCTTCGCGACGTCGTACGCCAATCTCCCCAGACCAGCTCCGGGAACCAGGACCCGGATTGTTTGCCTAGAGTCTGCACGTCAAGAACCAGTCCAGTCCAACCGAAAGATCTGATGTCACCTGTCTCGACCCTCGAAATAGTCCTCGAGGGCGTTTTTAATCGGCTCGTAGCACAAGTCACGCTCCGCTTTCCCCTGATGACGAATGGAGTGCGGAAATACGTCGAATCACGGAAATACGCACGTCTTCACTCCAATCGCGAACGAACTGCTTGAGCGTGCTCCTCAACTTGTCCATGTCAAAGTCAGTGGGTTTGTACCGAGCCTGTCCCTTTTTCCTAGGATCCGTAGGTTTCGCATCGTCGGAGTGGTCGCGCGAGTGGATATGTGCACGGGGCGCATCGTCACCTGAAAAGAGGCCATCCATAGGCGAAAAAAAATGCACACTCCAAATCGTCCTACCTCGCGATGGCCGTCGCTCCGCATCCGCCAACGTCACGTCCTCAACCCCACTATCTTCGCCCGCAATCCCATGTCCGAATATCTCTGGATTCGCAACGATTTTATGCAAAAAGTCGGCGTTGGCGAGGATGGCAGCGTCGATCGCTTGGAGTTTGCGTCGGTAGCCTATCGCGTCGAGTAACGCCTTGTCTGCATTGGGAAGCGTATACAGGTCTTTTCGGCGGCGGTTGTTGGCGGTCAGCTGCAGTGTGCGATGGGGTCAGTGTGTCCCTGTAACGAGTACTGAAGGACGTGCCGAATGTTGGGCGTACTGCTGGAATGTAGCGACGACGTTTGAAAAGTGAACTTGTTCTTCAACAATGTCTTCGTCCGAGAATTGAGGCGACATCATACAAAGTACTACAAACCAATCGAAGCGTTGACTGATAGTCGATGATACGTGCCACGTGGGTTTGTTTATTTCTAAAGCTCTTACCAAACAAACATCTTGCGTGTACCGTGATACGCCCCCATCTCGCTTCAAGCCACCCACGCCCTACTCACACCACGTTTTACAGGCGCGTAATGCATAAAAGGCGCAGTCCATGCTCTACCGCTTCCGCGAGGCCCAAGCGCCAGGGCTGGGCATCGGTACCCGCGGGGACAAACGACCCCAGATAGCCTGCGCATGTAAAGGCCTGCGGGAATGCGAACGCTGGCGAGGTGAAATCCTCCGCGAGATCAGTCGAAAGGTGTCCAAGATCCAGGATTGTATGTCACGTTCACCTGGTTACAGTGTACTCGTTCGTGTTGCTCACCCGACGGCATGCCCAGCTGGTCTGACCGCTACGAGGTGCGTGACTTAAACGACGAGATCAATAGGCTGTTGCGCGAAAAACGGCATTCGGAGAACCAAATTATCGCACTTGGAGGTGCGAACTACAGACGGAATGTCGCCATGCTAGACGACGACGGCAAAGAAGTACCCGGTACCAAGGGATACAAGTGCGTCCCCTTTCCTTCTTCCCATCTCATGCCCAGTACCCGCGTGTGACCGCCTAGGTACTTTGGACGCGCCAAGGAACTCCCCGGCGTGCGCGAACTCTTTCAAAGTCGCAAGAAGAGAAAGAGGAGGCCTTGGCGTATTACAAAAAAGTTTATGCATGAGGGGCCGGCATACTTTGGCGATTCGGACGAGACACAGTCGGGGAATGAGTTGATCGAGTATGAGGAGTGGCGGGAGGCACAGCTACGGATTCGCGAGGTGCTTGAGATCCCGGCGGACGCTTTGCATTGAAGATCCCACAGTGTCCACGCCTTTTTATATCGCGAGTCTTTTTCCATGAAGGCAACTCGGCTAAAAATCCATTGCATTGTTTATGAAAACGATGCGTACTAGTAGTAACTACTAGAAACGTTTCTATGCATGTCCCTCGTACTCCTTTGGCTTTGCTTTGCGCTTCATCGGCCTGCAAAATCGCATCTTAGCGTAAGCTCACACGGCGTGGGAAGCAGTTCTTACAGTACAGGGACGCGTGGCTCGATCAAAGCGCGTTACTGAAGGCTCACAAAACGATCGCGGAACAGTTTCTGCCATCAGATACATGAGCCACAGTTACGACGCACTGGCAGGGACACGAATACATCACCTTGATGGTTTGAACCGTCTCCAAAACATCCAGTACGATACCCTCGACAGCTGGTGCGTCCCACAGATCATGGCTCCCACTGTGTTGGACGGCATACGAGACGTCGATGGGCGTACTTCCCGCACCGAACTCGGTCGGGTCCATGATGGCATTGAACGGCCGTTTTCGAGGACGTTTGGCAATCCGTAACAGTCTCTCCTTGTCTGCACGCGACATTTTTTGTTGTAGACGGTTTCGTTCCGCGTGATACGACAGCAGGCAGTGCCAGGCACGGCGGAGCGTTGGGAGAGAATTTTGTGGACGTTAGTTGCATTTTCGAATACCGGGGTATGATTTTCGAACTGGAGTCAACGGTCGGGATGGGTATGGATTCAAGGATGGACGGCAACCGCAAACGCACCTTGCTCGTCGGTCGCCCTTGGTATCGACTACGAACAATTGGTCGTCCGTCTGTTTTTGTAATATCGAGCTGCGCGACGCGGAGGATCAGCGTTGGTGTTGGCGTAGAATACGACGGCCTGTCAAAATCTTACTCACCCGACGACCCGTTCCTCTGCTCGAAGGCTCTCTAGCCCTTCCTCGACAGGCTGGATATCGATGTGCTTTCTCCATGGTCGCTTTCCTTTACGACTCGACTGTGAAAGCTGGGAAGGGCGCCAAGCTTGGACTTGGCTGGTTTTTCGCTGCCTGTGATGAGGAATTGGAGGAAGTTGCGGGCGTGGTCGAACTCATATCACCTCAAAGCTAAGCACAACTTTCGCCAGGCATGACTCGGAAGAGTGTTGTATTATGCAATTTTACTTCGTTCCCTGCTGTCGACGTTCTTCATCCCGACTCTCGGATCTGTGCCAGCTTAGAGGAAACTAATGGCGAAATTGTACTGTTTGACTGTTTGTTGTGAGCCAATTTACTTGATTCTTCTCAGTTCTCCAGCAGACTCACTGGATGTCAAGTTCGATGCTGACTTCCGCGGACTGGGTATTCTCTGAATCCAGCCGAGCTTGCTGCATGTCGTCTGGCGTTCTCCATCAACACGCGCGTTCCCAGAGTCTCCGGTTAGTAATGCCTCGTTGCTTATCTCCGAGTGACTATTCATTTCGCAGCGCAGAGTGGGCCCAGGTTTCATGAGGTATCAATGGTTCTCCCACGATGGTGCTATTGGGAAACGATTTCCGTTTCAGTGGGATCCAACAGGTGAGTCTAGGCTTCCTCATCCTTATCAAACGCCGCAGGTGCGAACCGTGCCATAGGCGGTTTTTTCTCCTACAGGGCTACGGGTTCCTGACGAACTTCAATCTCCTTGGCACACAGCTGCAATCGCATCCCGTGCCGAGTGTTGACAGACCATGCGTATCTGGAGGACTGAATGTGCGAGTGAGTACTAAACATTATGTCGCCGCGTGTTTCATCTCAAATGATGGACGGATCTTGTGTCCCCTGATAGGGATACGGCCAAAAATAGAAGACGGGATCCATTTGGACAGTGGCGTTCCCCATCATCTCTCGGCCACCGGAGAGCCGGGGCACGTGAACGCGATCCCTACAGCATCCGTTGCCAGGTTTCCCTCTCTTCCCTCGTTTCACCTCCCCACTCATCCACCCAACCTACGAAAATCGCCTTCAGTGACATCCACCCTACTCGAGCCATGTCAGACCGCGCTGCTATCGTTAGAGAGAGGTTCCCGCGATTCCGTATCCTCGTTATTGGACGGGCCAATGCTGGCAAAACTACCCTCCTCCAGAGAGTTTGTAAGACGACAGAATCTCCGATTGTTCGCAATCAATATGGTGGAATGGTAACTGAGAGATTGTTATTTTGTTAACATACCGTTGTATGCTAACCGATCGTTACAGATCGACCACGATGTGAAAGGAACTGTTGGGGTGGGTACTCACATATCGTCGGTCCATGCTATCCTGAATGACAAGTTATAGCGTGGCGAGCATGACATCGAGCATGAAATTTCCTTCAACAGCAATGTCCGGTTTGTTTTCCATGACTCACGTGGCTTCGAGGCTGGTAGTGAGGACGAACTCCAGAAGGTTCAATCATTCATTGAAAAGCGTGCAAAGGATAAGAACTTACCAAATCACCTGCATGCTATATGGTTCCAGTCTTTATATCACTATCATTTTATGGATATCCTGATATTGTTCAACACAGGTATTGCATTCCGATGCATGATCATTCCAGACCAATTACTGTGGCAGAGGAAGCCTTCTTCTCAAAGTTTGGGACCGGAATGGGTGAGAATGATCTGTGATTCATGTTATTCACTGAGCTTGCCATTAGTGCCAGTAATTGTCATCTTCACCAAATTTGATGCACTGCATACAGTTGCATTTGGTGAACTTAGAGAGCAAGGGAGGGGGATTCAAGAAGCATTGGCTATGGCTCCCAAGCATGCAGAAGAGATGTTCAAGAATAATGATTACTATGGCATGCTCCAGGCAAAAGAGTTTCCTCCCAAGGATTTTGTGTGTATGGGTGGTGAGGGGTTATTTTTTTGTAATGATATAGAATGAAAGAAACATTGTGGTTGCAGGGATGGACAAAGAGCAGGCAGATTGTACTGCACTGATTAGTTGCACTGCAGAGGCATTGGATGATGAAATGCTGGAGACATTGTTGGTTTCTGCTCAGCAAGTCAACTTGCAGATTTGTGTCAACTTTGCAGTGAGAAGGAAAGTTGTGGGAGATTTTGTGGCATACTAGAATACTGATGATCATACTTTAGATCATTACTGGGAACCTTGAGGGTGAAAGGATTCCTTGAGCATGAAAATGGTTTGATGTTGCAAGAAAGATTGGCAAGCTGGTTTCCACATGTTTATGTAAGTGTGGAAAATATTGAATTTGTGGCAAATATTTACCATCAACATGTTGGTGTATAGGTAAGAAATGTTCAAGTGTTTGGGAAATAAGAGCTAATGATGATTATGTTGGTTTGATACTCATAGGCAGTAAGTTGCTGAATTCAGAGTTATGTTCTCATATTGATACTTATTGTCATTTCATTTTGTGCGTGCTAACAGGATGTAAGTTACCTTGTCTGCTGTGTTGGTGTCCTTGCACCCATGCTCACACTATCATTCCCTATGCTCTGAAGCATGTGAGTTACTGTGTCTGCAGTCTTGCATCCATGCTGATACCAATCCCTTTCCGTGTGCTCTGACAGTGGGTAAGTCACTGTGTCTGCAGTGTGGTGTCCTTGCATTCATGCTCACACCTGTCCCTTTCCCTGTGCTCTGACAGGTTGTAAGTTGCTGTGTCTGCAGTGTTGGTGTCCTTGTATCCATGCTCACACCCATCCCTTTCCCTGTGCTCTGACAGATTGTAAGTTACTGTGTCTTCAGTTTTGGTGTCCTTGCATCCATGCTCACATCTATATTTTTGCCTATGCTCTGACAGTGGGTAAGTCACTGTGTCTGCAGTGATGGTCTCCTTGCATCCATGCTCACACCTATCCCTTTCCCTGTGCTCTGACAGAATGTAAGTCACTGTGTCTGCAGTGTTGGTTTCTTTGCATTCATGCTCATATCTATCCCATTCCCTATGCCCTGACAGAGGGTAAGTTAGTGTGTCTGCAGTGTTGGTGTCCTTGCATCCATGCTCACGCCTATCCCTTTCCATGTGCTCTGACAGAATGTAAGTTACTGTGTCTGCAATGTTGGTGTCCTTGCATCCATGCTCACACCCATCCCTTTCCCTGTGCTCTGACAGCATGTAAGTTACTGTGTCTGCAATGTTTGTTTCCTTGTACATCCATGCTTACACTTGTCCCTTCCCCTGTGCTCTGACAGGATGTAAGTTACCTTTTCTGCAGTGTCGGTGTCCTTGCATCCATACTCACACATACATGTCCTTTCCCTGTGCTCTGACAGCATGTAGGTTACTGTGTCTGCAGTGTTGGTGTCCTTACATTCATGCTCACACCTATCCCTTTCCCTGTGCTTTGATAGGTTGTAAGTTACTGTGTCTGCAGTATTGGCATTCTTGCATCCATGCTCACATCTATCCCTTTCCATGTGCTTTGACAGGGGGTAAGTTACTGTGTCTGCAGTGTTTGAATCCTTGCATCCATGCTCACACCTATCCATTTCCCTGTAATCTGACAGGTTGTAAGTTATTGTGTCTGCATTGTGGGTGTCCATGCTCACATCCATCCCTTTCCATGTGCTCCAACAGGGGGTAAGTCACTGTGTCTGCAATGTTGGTGTTCTTGCATTCATGCTCCAACCTATCCCTTTCCCTGTGCTCTGACAGTTTGTAAGTTACTGTGTTTGCAGTATTGATGTCCTTGCATCCATACTCACACCTATCCCTTTCCTCTCTAGCAGCTTGTAAGTTATTGTGTCTGCAGTATTGGTATTCTTTTATGCATGCTCATTGCTATTTCATTGCTTATATGCTGACAGGCTGTAAGTTGCTGTGTTAGTGATATTGGTCCTTAATCAATACTTACTGCTATTCTATGTACTTCTAATGTGCTGATAGCATGTAAGTTGCATTTTCTGTGTTGCTTGTGTTTTGATATTCATGCTCACCATTATTGCCATCCTTGCATGCTGATAGTCTGTAAGTTGTTATGCCTGTAGTGTTGATGTTCCTCCATAATGCTTACTATTATTTCATTTTATGCATGCTAATAGTGTGTAAGTTCCTGCACCATTTGGCATGAGATTATTTGATCATTCTATACACTCAATTCATTTAGCTGGTATGTTTATTCTACTTGATTTCTCCACTTTCCAGCATACTTATTTTATCCTTTATCCTAGAATGTAAGTAGTTTATCCTCAGAATTCCATCATATACATACATCTTATCTATTGTATTTGATATTTCATCAATTTTTAGTTCAATGCTTTGAAAGTGGATCATGTTCAACAATCATTCGAGTCTCTGGTTAGCTTTCCTTCATGTTTGCTTTATTCAGTTGACTCATATGATTATAGTGCAAAGGCTCTGATATCAATCAAGATTGCATTCTCTCTACTTGTATCTATATTTCTTATTCATGAGCTATTTTTCACTTAATATCCATTTTAGCACTTCTTCTGATCTTAGTCCATTCCTTTTATTCTTGGGATACAGACAAGGAAGGAAATCATCTTACTGCTTCATTTCAGCAATTCATCAAATCCTTACACCCTGCCATCATCACATCAGCTGTAGAACAGGCTGTCAGGTCATGTGGAGAAGATCTTGATTTATTGGGTAAAGAAATCATCCAAATCATTTGGAAGCATCCATTGGGTAGGTTTACACTTAAACTTTAATTCTGTATTGATTCATGTATTGTAGATCATCCTTCTTTGCTCAAGACACATGCTGAAGCTGGCAAGGTCAAGAAAACCAATTCAGATACAATTTGTGGCTGGAGGAAGTTTTTCTAAACATCTTTTCCCATTCCAAGAAAGTCCTTTCATAAAGCATAGTAGTAGTTCCAATCTCCTGGTTGCATTCAGAATATGTACTGTTTCATTCACAAACAACCCAACTGAGAGTTACTTCAGGCCTCACCCAAGATGCCACACTAATGCCAACTGAGAGGCAACATCAAGGAATGGAATCACATATGGAAAAGGGCTATCATGTTCAAACACACAGAGGGCCAGCACAACATCTGACATGCTGGTGAAAATGGCACCCAATTCACTGCTGAAATATATGGAATATGTATAAGGGTTTCCCGAGGAGTGGTCAATGCAGCAATGGTTAATGTGATGGATATGTTGACAAAGAGGTCCAACATCCATGAAGTTATAGAGGAATAAGTCAAGGCAAGTTGACATTTGGGATCACAAATAAGATGGTGTTTGCATAGGTTGTGCCTGATGGGCAGTTCATAAGTGGTTTCGATATGAAATAATCTACAAACCAATGCAAGCCAAGTCCAAGAGTATCTGTGTCAGAAAAACATCAGTTAATGAGTTAGGTGGAAACATTCTGCCAAATGTTCCTTACAAAGAATATGGAAATCCTCCAATCACGGTTGAAAACAATGTAAAGACGCCAGATCTCACCAACTCACGTCAGCTCAGCTCATGAAACTGCAGCTCTCTCATACTCACCAGAATAATATCTTGCAAAAATGTGTCTTCATCTATCAGCACAGACTCGTTGGTGGGTGGAAGTCGTACCAAACTGACATAAATGCGCATCGGAAGCGTGTGATCGACGGAATAGAGTGTAGCGTAATCAGCCACCCCTGGCGGAACATATAGAAGTTACCGGAGGGATGCAGCTACATAGATGGTGCACCGAGATTGATCAAAACGCCACCCAGTGCCAGGATACGATGGATAACGCGAAGGTAGTTGACGATGTTTTTGGTCTGGGCGCAGATCAAAGGGTGAGTGGAGTAGTGTGGATTGGAGGGCGCGAGGCAAGGCTTACGGCGTCGATGAAGAAACAGGTCAGCACGGCGTTCCATTGTCCGGCGTGCGGTTCTTTCTCGTCCGTGTCTTCGGCGCCATACATCTCCTCAAAGTCGCCTGTCGCGGCGGCAGCGCACCGGCTAAGAAAAGTCGGATCCGGGAGGTAAATCGGACGGCAGGTATATGGTGTGTTCCCCGATTGACTCGGTCCTTGGTCATCGGTTAGGCGGGCGTCGATTGTAGCAAGCTTGGAAGCGTACTTGTTGAGGATGAGGTACGAGGAGAGGAGCATGTAATGAGAGAATTCATTTCCTTGGCACGCGAAACCTAGCGTTTGGTGTCAGTGTCGTGCATCGAGCGTGGATAGTGGATGTGTCTAACCAAGCTTCGCGACGTCGTACGCCAGTCTCCCCAGACCTGCTCCGGGAACGAGGACCCGGATCGTTTGCCTAAAGTCTGCAAGTCAACAACCAGTTCAAGTCCCACCCGCAGATCTGATGTCACCTGTCTCGACCCTCGAAATAGTCCTCGAGGGCGTTTTTAATCGGCTCGTAGCACAAGTCACGCTCCGCTTTCCCCTGCTAACGAATGCATGAGGGAGTGCGGAGACACGTCGGATTCACGGAAACACGCACGTCTTCACTCCAATCGCGAACGAATTGCTTGAGCGTGCTCCTCAACTTGTCCATGTCAAAGTCGGTGGGCTTGTACCGAGCCTGACCCTTTTTCCTGGGATCCGTCGGTTTCGTATCGTCGGGGTAGTCGTGCGAGTGGATTTGCGCGTGGGGCGTATCGTCACCTGAAAAGAGGCCATCCATGGGCGAAGAAAATGCACACTCCAAATCGTCCTACCTCGCGATGGCCGTCGCTCCGCATCCGCCAACGTCACGTCCTGCACCCCGCCATTTTCACCCGCAATCCCATGTCCGAATATCTCTGGATTCGCAACGATTTTATGCAAAAAGTCGGCATTGGCGAGGATGGCAGCGTCGATTGCTTGGAGTTTGCGTCGGTAGTCTATCGCATCGATCAACGCCTTGTCTGCGTTGGGAAGCGTATACAGGTCTTTTCGGCGACGATTGTTGGCGGTCAGCTGTGTGGGATGGGGTCAGTGCGTCCCTGTAGCGAGTACTGAAGGACGTACCGAATGCTGGGCATATTGCTGGAATGTAGCGACGACGTTTGAAAAGTGAACTTGTTCTTCAACAATGTCTTCTTCCGAGAATTGAGGCGACATGGTACAATCCAATCGAAGCGTTCACTGATAGTCGGATGATACGCGCCACGTGGGTTTGTTTATTTCTAAAGCTCTTGCCAAACAAACATAAGTAAGACTTGCTCGTATACCTCCATCATGGTACGCCCCCGTGTCCCTTCCAGGCATCCACGCCCTACTCACGCCACGTTTTAACAGGCGCGTAATGAAGAAAAGGCGCAGTCCATGCTCTACCGCTTCCGCGAGGCCCAAGCGGCAGAGCTGGGCCTCGGTACCCGGGGGGACAAACGACCCAAGATGGCCAGCGCATGTAAAAGCCTGCGGGAATGCGAACGCTGGCGAGGTGAAATTCTCCGCGAGATCAGTCGAAAGGTGTCCAAGATCCAGGATTGTATGTCGTTCCCTCTTCCTCCCCGCGCATCTCGCTCACGGGTCGCCTAGCTGGTCTGACCGACTATGAGGTGCGCGATATAAACGACGAGATCAACAAGCTGTTGCGCGAAAAACGGCATTGGGAGAACCAAATCATCGGGCTTGGAGGTGCGAACTACAGACGGAATGTCGCCATGCTTGACGACGACGGCAAAGAAGTGCCTGGTACCAAAGGCTACAAGTGTGTCCCCTCTCCCTCTTCCCATCTCATACCCACTCATCCGCGCGTGATCGTCTAGGTACTTTGGACGCGCCAAGGAACTCCCTGGCGTGCGTGAGCTCTTCCAGAGCCGCAAAAAAGAGGAAGAGGAAGAAAACCAAGCCTTGGCGTATTACAAAAAGTTTATGCACCAGGGGCCGGCATACTTTGGTGATTTGGACGAGACACAGTTGGGGAATGAGTTGATCGAGTATGAGGAAGAGGCGGAGGAGGCGGAGTGGCGGGAGGCGCAACTACGAATTCGCGAGGTGCTTGAGATCCCGGCGGACGAGCCGATACCCGACCTTCCTCGTGGTCCCAGACAGTCGTCGACCGTTACATCGTCGGATTCACCGCCTGCCAATGCCTCGTCATCAAAGCGGAAAGCCGATGGTGATGGTGATGCCAGCATGGCAAACAAGGACGACCCTCCACCCGAAAACGCCAAACGCTCAAAGACAGACGCGGCCCAACAACAGGTCATACCAACCCCTGCACCAAACTCGATGCAAGCCCACGCCCAGCTAGCAGCATCGCACATCTCGTTCCTCTCAACAGAGGACCTCCTACCCCCGAAAATGCCGACAGGGGAGGAAATGGAAGGCGTCCTACTCAAACTACAAAAGGAGGCACTGGTGAACGAGTATTTCGGGGACTCGTAGCTGTAATTTATACATTTGTTGTATCTCACTGCTCGCACACGCTCATGACCGTCCTTGTTTGCATCTCTGCGTTTTGCTACATGACACGGTGGGGGGACCTCAGCTGAGATCTCCCATGGCTACCATGGGAGAGTCGAGCAGGCTCTGGGTTTGATCCCGTCTCGACTTGGGGCTCCTGACGACTAAATCTGCTTGTTGTCTGCACGAAAATGAGCCGGGCGGTTAGACAATAAACCATGCATAAACTCACAGTCGCATGCGCAAAAGCAGCTTGCGATTCGTGCTCTGGATATCCAACGCCGTCTTCATAGCCTGCTCAAACAGTTCCGCGCGATGGTCCGTCTTCTTTGCCTTGAGGATCTAAGGAGGTGGATAAATCATGCAAGTTGGCTTCGCGCCGTGATCGATGAATCATTACCTTGTTCTGGCTATCCACGCGTCCCTGAATCTGACCACTCTGGATGAGTGCGACGACTTCCCGTTCAACTTCTTCGATACTCCAACCAAACGCAGAAGCCATGCGGTCAAAGCGAATCGTCTCGAATGGCTGAAAGTAGAGTACGATGGCTGTCTGCCTCAAATGTTGAGTGACATCGTTCACGTGGACTCCAAGGTGTATGTCTATATAATGTCTTGTCTGTTCCAAATGTTAGCGTAGACAAAATAAACAAGGAAAGACCTCACGGAATATCTAGAGAGAATCTCGAGCGTCGTTTTGAAGTCACTGGACATGTATGCTTGTATGACGTCACGAACGTATGGTTCTTGCTCAATGTATGCGGAGAAAACGGGGTTTCGGAGGAGCTGCGACTTGATGGCAGAGCGAGACAGGCTTGCCAGCGCACAGAGCGTACCGTAGATGGCAATATCACCTGGAGCAACGAGCTGTGTGGTCGAAAAAATTAGTCGTATACACACTGCCAAGCTGCAGCCCCCACCTTGCCGACCCAATCGCCGAGTTGTTCTGGAGGGCCAAGTCGCAAGAACAACGAGGCCGCCTTTTCGTAATTACCCTGCCCGAGATGTGACAGAGCCATGGCGAAATCGAGCTTTGATTGCACCTGCTCACGCTCTGGGCTCAGTTTCTTGGCGGTCGAGGCAGAAGCCGCCCCGCTCTCTGCACCAGTAGTCGTTGCAGCTGTACTTTCCAAGGCCGCATCCGCCTTGAAAATATACGACGAAATGTGCGAATAGTTGCGTTGTTCGATCACGAGCTGCAAACGTAAACGATCATCTCCACTGAGCAAAGCCTAGATGATTCGCAACATACTTCGAGTACGGACAGACACATGTCTAGGACATGCTGACTCGTCGAACAAAATTCACGCGATTTCGTCAAGTGTTTCAACGCCGAGGCGAAATCGCCCGTGGCACGATGGTGTTCTCCAAGGTCTCTATGCGCCATCTACGCCACATCGTCAACGACCGCTCTCATCGCACGCACAAGGACACCCCACGCACCCGTATGCTCTCCTTGATCATGTTATTCGTGTACGTCTTGAGCTCGACCTCTAATTTCGTCCGCTCAGCAACGTTCTTCTTGGTCACCTCCTCGACCCATGCGGTATCCACGACCACGACGTCCCCCGCAGATGGCAATCCCTGGCCCTCGGGCAGCGCTATGGCGCTCGCGTACGCCGCAAGGGCTGCCTGGACGAGCGACGGATCACGCAGACGATAAATGTGGTTGAACGCGAGTTTGAGGGCTTGTGGGGCGATGGCGGGGCATGAGGCGGTGATGACGAGGAGTCTGTCTACGGCTGTCCGACCTGTGTACGGTTGTCAGTACCATTCAATGTGGTCGTGGTTGTACTTGCCGGTGTAGCTGGCGATGTAGGCGTCGAGGTCAAAGGGATGGGCGTCGTCGACGGGGCGGGCTTGTCGTCGTCGCGGTTGTTGTTGTGTTGTGTATTGGTTCGCAATGTCAGCGTCGATCGGGTCCACATCCATCATGCTGGCGACGAGCCAAAGCACGCGCGGTGCTGGTTAGGAGTGTCGGGCGTCTAAAATAGTCTTGGCGCGCCCATGAGCTGCTCCACCAACGGGCACTTGGCACAGTTGGTAGCGCGCACGCTTCGCAATAAAGACTGCGTGAGGTCGTGGGTTCAACTCCCACAGTGTCCAGCGCTTTTTATCTCGCCTTGCCTTGGAAGAAGGCTCCGCTAAAAATCGATTGAAATTTTTATAAAAACGATGCGTAGTAACTACTCGAAACGTTTCCATGCATGCTTCTCGTACTCCTTTAGCTTCGCTTTGCGCTCCGTTGGCCTAAAAATCGTGTCTTAGCGTGAGCTCACAAGACGAGAGAAGGTATTCTTACAGTACAGGAGCGCGTGGCTCGATCAGTGCGCGTTGCTGGAGGCTCACAAATCGATCGCGGAACAGGTTTCCTTCGGGCTAATCGAATGCAGCGTGAACAACAAGCCATTCATAATCACCAGTAACAGACCTTGAGATTCCTTAGGCTCTCGCTCAGATCCTCCCCGACCTGCACCTCGATATCGTTTTCAGGAACTCGGTGCTTCCCGAGCCGTTGGCCAGCGAGGCCTTTTCGTAGCTTCAGCCGAAGTGCAAGCTGTCGTGCTAGCCGAGCTTGTTGATGGGCATCCGCGAGCTTGGAGAGGTCGGAACGGAGGGTCTTGGCCTGATGGATCGAATTCAGGAGACGTTTTCGCAAGGCTTTCTCGGCCAGTGTATGTTTCTGCGATCATCATTCCGTTAGACACGATCAACAATCAAAGATCGTCCAAGGCGAACCTCTGCCTTCTGCTTCGCCATGCGAGCGCGCTGTTGTTTCGTTTTCTTCGCAGGAAGTCTTTTCGGTACTACGGTGGGGGTATTGGTGATCGTCTCTCCGTCGTCCTTGATCTCGTCAATGACCATCCCAACAGCGACACCCTCCGCAGCGTCGCTCGCATCAAACGTGAGCGCTTGCTCGATTTTCTTTCGAGCTTCCAGAAGACGATCAGCCTCTTGTTGTCTCCGTCGCTCGGCTTTGTACGCTTCCATGAGAAGTTCTTCGTGCGCCTGCACCGGTGGATTATAAGAGGCGCCAGGATGGGGAACAGACACTGCAGGGACGTCGATCACATCTCGCGGGTGGCCAAGGTCAGGCTTCTGTGTCATATAAATAAGTCACGTTCGTGAGGCGGAGATACCAACACCCACCTTGACAGTGCGCTTTTGAACCGCCTCTAACCCGTCCGGCACGATGTCCTCGACAACCGGTACGTCCCACAAATTGTGTCCCCCACTTTGTTGGACGGCATACGAGACGTCGATGGGCGCACTCCCCGCACCGAACTCGGCCGGGTCCATGATGGCGTTGAGCGGCCCTTTTCGGGGACGCTTGGCAATCCGCAACAGTCTCTCCTTGTCTGCGCGCGATATTTTTGGTCCAGAGGGTTTTGTTGAACGCGATACGACTGCAGGCACGGCGGAGCGCTGGGAGAGAATTTTAGTGGACATAAGCTGCATTTTCGAATGCCGAGGGATCGATTTTCGAACTGGAGGCAACGGTCAACGTTGACCCTTGAGTTGGATGAACGCAAACGCACCATGCTCGTCGCCCTTGGTATCGACTACGAACAGCTGGTCGTCCGTCTGTTTTTGTAATATCGAGCTGAGCGATGGTGTTAGCGAGGAATGTAACGACCGTTCGGAATCTCACTCACCCGACGACCCGTTCCTCCGCTCGAAGGCTCTCGAGCCCTTCCTCGACAGGCTGGATGTCGATGTTCTTTCTCCATGCTCGCTTTCCTTTGCGACTCGACTGTGAAAGCTGGGAAGGGGCACCAAGCTTGGACTTGGCTGGTTTTTTGGTTGCCTGTGATGAGAAATTGGAAGTGGTGGGACTCATATCAGCTCAAGCCAAGCGCAACCTTTGCCTGGCATGAATGGGTGACGGCTTACCTAATCATGCTTCACTTGTGACAGTCGCCAATGTTGTGGCCGAACGCGGACGGTTCAGATAATTTGGGTAGCTTGAGAATCCAGACCGTCCCCCTAATGATCCTCCCACTAGCGTCTCTCTTCTCTTCCTGGGGAGCGCTTCACGCCGCCCATCCCCAGATCAAGCCACTGACTATGGGGGATCTCCATGATACTGACTTCCCTAAGGGCTCGGGGTACGGAGGTCCAAATGCCGTTTGCCCACCTGGCCTTGTTCTCCATCAACACGTGGGTTCCCATAATATCCTGTGTACTTTCTGCCTCCGGCATTCTCCCTACACAAGGCTGACGGTCACTATATGTGCCCATCATCCAGTCCAATATGTTCTGGTGGTCGCTCCAATTCCTCTGCTTCAGGATTATTATCCTAGTACGTCCAAGGAAGCCGTAAAGCTGAGAACAAAACTCGGTCCAGCGTATCGTTACTATCGGAACGGGGCGCTGCTTGTGGGACCGCGATCGTGTTCGAAGACGTCGGGAAGAACGGGAGATCAATCATCATTAGTAGAAGCTAGACAAGTCTGGGTTTGCCCTCGGTTTGCTTCGGCAGTCACCCTCGTCATGCTTGGTTTCCCGCCTCGACGGAGAACCCGATGAGAGTGGATGTATTAAAAAAAACCTGGCCTATGATAGATATATTCCTAGGCTTTTATCTCTCGCCGCCAGAGTCTTGTTTGTTCATGGATACAAAAACAAGGCTTAGCCGAAAATGTATGGCATCTTTTATGCAAAGGATGTCTTGGGCAGTTGGTGTCACTACTCGAAATGATTCCATGCATGCTTCTCGTACTCCTTTCGCTGCTCGTTGCACTTTGTTGGCCTACAAAATCGTGTCTCAGCATCAGATCAGACGGCGAGGGAGGATGTTACGATCGCGAGATAAATTTCCTTCAGGCTATTAAACGCAGTGTCAACAAAACCCAATTCATAATCACGAGTCACGTACCTTGATATTCCGGAGACTCTCGCTCAAATCCTCCCTCACCTGCACCTCGATATCGTTTTCAGGGACTCGGTGCTTTCTGAGTCGTTGACCAGCGAGGCCTTTTTGTACCTTCAGCTAAAGTGCAAGCTGTCATGCCACCCGAGCTTGTTGGTGGGCATCCGCGAGCTTGGAGAGGTGATGGATCGAGTTCAGGAGGCTTTCTCGGCCAACACATGTTTCTGCGATCACTGTTCTGTTAGACACTGTCACAACCAGAGATCACCTCCAAAGCGAACCTCTGCCTTCTGCTTTGCCATGCGAGCACGCTGTTGTTTGGTTTGCCTCGCAGGTAGGCTTTTCGGTACTACAGCGGGCGTACTGGCAGCCCCCGTCGTCCTTGATCTCGTCAACGACCATCCCAGCAGGGACACCCTCCGCAACGTCGTCTGCAGCAAACGCGAGAGCTGCCCGATTTTATTTTGAGCTTCCAGAAGACGATCAGCCTCTTCTTGTTTCCGTTGCTCAATTTTGTAGGCTTCCATGACGAGTTCTTCGTGCGCATGTACCGGTGGATTGTAAAAGGCGCCATGATGGGGCACAGACACTGCTGGGACGTCGATCGCGTCTCGCGGGTGGCCAAGATCGGGTTTCTGTCATTACATGCATGAGCCACGTTCACGATGTAGAGACACGAGCACCTCACCTTGATGGCGCCTTTGAATCGTCTCCAACCCATCTAGAAGGATGTCTTGGACAGCCGGTACGTCTCACAGATCGTGTCCCCCATTGTGTTGGACGGTATATGAGACGTCGATGGGCGCACTCCCTGCACCCAATTCTCTGCGTGCGACATTTTCGTTTCAGACGGTGCTGTTGCGCGTGATACGACAGCAGGCACGGCGGAGCGTTGGGAGATAATTTTAATGGACGTCAGTTGCATTTTCGAATACCCGGTATAGATTGTCAAACTAGAGTCAACGGTCAATGTTAATGGTTAAGTTGGGTATGCATTCGAAAATGGACGAACGCACCTTGCTCGTCGCCCTTGTTAGCGACTACGAACAGTTGGTCGTCCGTCTATTTTTGTAATATCGAGCTGCGCGACGCAGAGCATCAGCGTTGGCGCAGAATGCGACAGACTTGGGGCATCACACTCACCCGACGACCCGAAAGCTCTCTAGCCCTTCCTCGACAGGCTGTATGTCGATGTGCTTCTCCATGCTCGCTTTCCTTTGGGCTTGGCTGGTTTGGTGCTTGTGGAATTGGAGGATTCCGGTTGTGTGCGTGGCGAACCGCATTGGCTGAAGCCAAGCCCAACTTTGCAATTATGTAATCCAACTTTGTTTCCTCCTTGTCAACATCTCCATCCCGACTCTTGGCACGCGCCAGCCTAGGGAGAGTAATGGGACAATTGTACGATGCGACTGTTTTTGTGAGCCAATTTACTTAGTTCTTCTCAGTTTCCCAGCAGACTAACTGGACGTCAAGTTCGATGTCAACTTCCGCCCTAGTAGTCTTAGCACCCTGTTCCTGGGACGTGGTTGGCACGCCGCCCATACCCAGATCAGGTCACTGAGCATGGCGGATCCCCACGATAGGCTGTCCCTGTGATTTCTTTAGTCTCGGGGTACACAGGTACGCAGGTACGCAAGATTCCCAAATACCGTCTGGCCTTGGCGCGCCTCGTCTGGCGTCAACATCCGCGTTCCCAGAATATCATGTTCGTGACACCTTGTGGCTTATCTCTGCTTCACTATTCATTTCGACGCACAGAGAGGGTTTAAGGAGGCCCATCAGCGGCTCTGACGCTATGCTACTATTGGGAATTGATTCCCGTTTGAGTGACATCAGGGCCAGGTGAGCCTAGATTTCGTTATCCTTATCCTTATCAAACGCCCACAGTCGTGCCATTGGCAATTTTTCTCCTCACAACTACGAGTCCGCGACAAACTTCCACCTCCTTCTCACGCAGCTGCAACCGTATCCCATGCCGGAGCTTGACGGAGCGTATCAAGCAGCGAATATTCGAGTGACTAAACATAAAGTTGCTGCGCGTTTAGCTCGAATTATGAAAGGTGCCTCATAGGGCCACAGCCAACACGTCTCCAGATAGAAGCTGGGAAACCGTCCCTGATCCATTTGGACAGTTGCGTTCACATCGTCTCTCCGGCTGAAGGAAATTCAAGGCACGTAAACGCGATCCAGCGTCCGTTGCCAGGTTTCCCTTTCCTCCCTTTCCTCCCTCACTTCCCTCATCTCACCTCTGCACCCACCCACCCAATAACCTACGAAATTCCTGTTCATTGAAATCCACCGTACTCGAGCCATGTCGGACCGCGCTTCTGCAGTTAGGAAGAAGTTTCCGCGATTCCGAATCCTGGTTATCGGACGAGCCAATGCTGGAAAGACCACACTCCTCCAGAGAGTTTGCAAGACGACTGAATCCCCGATCGTTCGTGATCGGGATGGTAACGAGGTTACTTACTTTGTCGTCAATGGATTGCTGTATGCTGACTGATCTTTTCAGATCAACATCGATGTGAAAGGAAATGTGGAGGTGGGTTGGGTATCATCCGGACACAATATTTCTGACGAAAGGTTATAGCGTGGCGAGCATGATATCGAGCATGAAATTTCGTTCAAAAGCAACACCCGTTTCGTTTTCCATGACTCACGTGGTTTCGAGGCTGGTAGTGAGGATGAACTCCAGAAGGTCCAAGCATTCATTGAAGAACGTGCAAAGGATAAGGAGCTAATAAATCGTCTGCATGCTATATGGTTCCAGTCCTTATATCACTATCGTTTTAGGCGTGTCCTGATATAGCTCAACACAGGTATTGCATTCCAATGCATGATCATTCTAGGCCAATTACTGTGGCAGAGGAAGTCTTCTTCTCAAAGTTTGGGACCGAAAATGGTGAGAATAATCTGTGATTCATGTTATTTGCTGAACCTGTCATAGTGCCAGTAATTGCCATCTTCACCAAATTTGATGCATTGCATAAAGTTGCATTTGGTGAACTTAGACAGCAAGGGAAGTGGATTCAAGAAGCACTAGCTATGGCTCCCAAGCACGCAGAGTGGATATTCTGGAATAATGATTATTATGGCATGCTGCAGGGAAAAGAATTTCCTCCCAGGGACTTTGTGTGTATGGGTGGTGAGTTATTACCCACTCCCACAGTTCTGATGATATAGGCTGAATGAAACATTGTGGTTGTAGGGATGGACAAAGAGCAGGCAGATTGTACTGCACTTATTAGCTGCACTGCAGAGTCATTGAATGATGAAACACTGGAGATGTTGTTGGTTTCTGCTCAGCATGTCAACTTGCAGATCTGTGTTGACTTTGCAGTGAGAAGGAAAGTTGAGTGAGATTTTTCAGCCTTGTGCAGTACTGAGAATCCTACTTTAGACCATTGCAGAGGATCTTAAGGAATGTGGATGCATACCATGATTTCCTGCAGAAAAATTGTTGGGTACTCCAAGGAAGATTGGCACAGTGGTTTCCACATGTTCATGTAAGTGTGCAAAGTATTGAATATATGGCAAATATTCAGAACAAAAATGGTGTATTTAGGTAAGAAATATGTGTTTTGGAAATGAGAGCTAATAGTGATGATTAAATTGGTTTGACACTCTTAGGTAGTAAGTGGCTATATTCACAATTTTAATATCCTCATATCCATGCTTACTGTCATTTTATATAGGAAGTAAGTTACTATGTATACCTGTAGTATTGATGTTGCATCCATGCTCAACTACCCTTTTCTCTGTCTCTCACAGCATGTAAGTTACTGTATCTGCCATGTTAGTATCCTTGCATCCATGCTCACACCTACCCCTTTCCTTGTTCTCTGATAGGAGGTAAGCTACTGTGTCTGCAGTGTTGATGTCCTTGCATCTATGCTCACATCTATTCCTTTCCCTGTACTCTGACAGGAGGTAAGCTACTATATCCACAGTGGGTGTGTTCTTGCATCCATGCTTACAATCATTGCTTGCCTTGTTTCTGACAGTATATAAGTCATTGTGTCTACAATGTTGAGGTCTATCAATGCTTACACCTATTCTTTTTCTGTGCTCTCACAGGAGGTATGTGACTCTATTTGTAGTGTTGGTCTCCTTGCATTCACACTCACACCTATCCCTTTCCCAATGCTCTTACAGAAGGTAAGTTACTGTGTCTACATCATTGGTGTCCTTACATCCATGCTTACACCTGTTTCTTTCCCTGTGCTCTCACAGCAGGTAAGTTACTGTGTCTGCAGTATTGGTGTTCTTGCATCCATGCTCACACCTATGCCTGTCCCTGCTCTCTGACAGTATGTGAGTTGCAATGTCTGTAGTATTGGAGTCTTTGTATTTATGCTCACATCAATCCATTTCCATGTACCCTAATAGTATGTAAGTAACTATGTCTGTGCCCTTGCATCCATTCTCACATATGTCCTGTCCTCTGTTAGCTTGTAAGTTACTGTGTTTGCAGTGTTGGTGTCCTTGCATCCATGCTCACCTGTACCTTTTCCTGTGTGGTAACAGTGTGTAAGTTACTATGTTCACAGTGCTGGTGTCCTTGCATCCATGCTTACATCTACCCCTTTTCCTTTTCTCTGACAGCTTGTAGGTTACTGTATCTGCAGTATTGATCTTGTTGTATCTGTGCTTACATCTATCCCTTTCCCTGTGCTCTGATAGGATGTAAGCTCTGTGTCTGTAGTGTTTGTCTCCTTGCCTGCATGCTCACACCTATCCCCTTTCCTATGCTCTGACAGGGTGTAAGTTACTGTATCTTCAGTGTTGGTGACCTTGCATTCATGCTCACATCTGTCCCTTTCCTTGTGCCCTGACTGTCTGACAGGAGGTAGGCTACTGTGTTTGCAGTGTTCATCTCCTTGTATTCATGCTCACTCTTGTTATTTTTCCTGTGCTCTGACAGGATGTAAGTTACTGTGTCTGCAGTGTTTGTGTCCTTGCATCTATGCTGACTGCAACATATTTCATTGTGCTCTTACAGCAGGTAAGCTAATGTGTCTGCAGAGTTAATGCCCTTTCATACTTATTCCTTTGCCTGTCCTTTTACAGAAGGTAAGCTACTATGTCTGCAAAGTTGGTGTCCTTGCACTAACACTCACTCCTATTTCTTTCCCTGTGCTCTGGCAGGATGTAAGTTACTGCAGTATTGTCAATGGTGTCCTTACATCCATGCCCACACCTATCCTTTTTCCTATGCTCTGACAGCTTGTAGGTTACTGTATCTGGTGTGTTAGTGTTCTTGCATCCATGCTCACATCTATCCCCTTTTCTATGCTCTGACAGAAGGTAAGTTGCAGTGTCTGTGTCCCTGTATCTGTATTCATACCCATTTCTTTCCTGTGCTCTGACAGCAGGTAAGTTCTTATGTGTGCAATATTGGTGTCCTTGCATTGATGCTTACATCTATCCCCTTTCCCATGCCCTATTCTCTGACAGATTGTAAGTTACTATGTCTGCAGTGTTGGTGTTCTTACATCCATGGTCACACTTATTCTTTTCCCTGTGATCTGACAGGTTGTAAGTTACTATGTCCATAGTGTTGGTGTCCTTGCATTTATGCTCATATCCATCTCTTTCACTATGCTCTTTCTGACAGACAGTAAGTTACCATGTCTGCAGTGTTGGTGTTCTTGCATCCATGCTCACATCTATCTCTTTCCCTATGCTTTGATAGGCTGTATGTTATTCCATCTGCAGTATTGGTGTCCTTTCATCTGTGCTTACACCTATTTCTTTTATTGTACTCTGACAGCTTGTAAGTTAATGTGTCTCCAGTGTTGATGTCCTTTCATCTATGCTTACTCTTATCCTTTTCCTGTTCTCTTACAGCAGGTTAGTTATTGTGTGTAGTGTTGGTGTCCTTGCATCCATGCTCACACCTATTATTGCTTGTGCTCTAACAGAAGGTACATAAGTTACTGTTTCTGCAGTGTTGGTGTCACTGTATCTGTGCTCACATCTATCCTATTCCCTGTGGTCTGACAGGCTGTAAGTTACTGTGTCTGTAGTGTTGGCATCCTTGTATCTATGCTCACATCTGTTTCTTTCCCTGTGCTCTAACAGGATGTAAGTTATTTTTTCCACAATGTTGGTGTCCTTGTATTCCTGCTCACATTAATCCCATTCCCTGTTCTCTGACAGACTGTAAGTCACTGTGTCTGCAATGTTGATGTCCTTGCATTCCTGCTCATATTTATTTATTCCACTGGGATCTGACAGATTGTAAGTTATTGTATCTGCAGTGTTGATGCCTCTGCATCTATACTCACCCTACATCTTCCTTTCCCTGTGCTCTGACAGGGTGTCAGTTACTATGTCTGCAATGTTGGTGTCTTTGTATCCATGCTCACACCTATCTCCTTCCCTGTGCTCTGACAGCTTGCAAGTTTCCCTATCTATAGTGTTTGTATTCTTGCATCCATTCTCACATCCATTTCATTGCTTGTGGACTAACAGGGTGTGAGTTGCTGTGTCTGTGATATTAGTTCTTGATTCATACTTATTATCTTGATGTGCTAACAGGGTGTAAGTTGCCATTGTTGTGTTGGTGGTGTCTTGAGATTCATAATCATTGTTATTGCCATCTTTCCATGCTGATAGTCTGTAAGTTGTTATATCTGTAGTGCTGATGTCCCTCCGTCATTCTTACTATTGTTTCATTGCATGGATGCTAATAGCCTGTAAGTTCCTGTTTCCATATGATCAGCATTAGGGTTTATTTGATTGCATCATCCAATCAATTAATTCAGCTGGTATGTGTATTCTACTTGAGTTCTTCATATCTTTCCAGGATACTTATCTCATTCTTACCTTAGGAAGTAGGTAGTTTATTCTCACAATTTCATCATATATTTTTAATCTGTCATGTTTGATATTTCATCAATTTCTAGTTCAGTGCTTTGAAAGTGGATCATGTCCAACAATCATTCAAGTCTCTGGTTAGCTTCCCCTATCTTTTCTTTATTCAATTGATTCATATTCCTATAGTGTAATGGTTCTAATACCAATCAAGCTTGCATCCTCTCTACTTGTATCTATGTTTCTTTATCAATGATCTATATTTCACTTAATATTCATTTCAGCACTTCTTCTGATCTTAGTCCATTCTTATCATTCTTGGGATAAAGACAAGAAAGGGGACCATCTCAGTACTTCATTTGAACAATTCATCAAATCCTCACACTCTGTTGTGGTCACATCAGCAGTGGAACAGGCCATCAAGTCATATGGGACAGATCTTGGTCTATTGTGTGAAGCAATCATCCAAATTGTTCAGAAGCATCCATTGAGTGAGTTCAAATTTAAATTTTCTTCAGCATTAATTCACATATTGCAGGTCATTCTACTTTGACCAAGACCCCCACCAAGGCTGACAAGGTCAAGAAAACTGTTCCAAATGCAATCCATGGATGGTGGAAGCATTCCTAAATATTTTTTTCCATTCCAAGAAAACTCTTCAACAAAGCCCATGATGCACATCTGTACTAGTTCCAGTCTCAGGGTTGCATTCAGAATACTATATGGTCTTTGATTCATTGAGTGTTCAATTGAGAGCTACTTCACTAGGCCACTGTGGTCCACTTGCATATGTATATCTCAATGATTTGAGGAATATCTCATAATACTATGAAATGTTGCATAGTGGTATGGCTTTCTAAAAAAAAGTGACCTATGAGTATATGGGGTGTATGTGTACCTTCCATGGTTGTAGCCAACTAGGGTAAACACAAACATAGATCAAGGATGTCATTATTCCAGTGCAGCAGGAGGACAGAAGATGGAAAATGTAGTCCTCATCATGGAGGAAACACATTCTTAGAAGGTTCCAACTTGATATATAAAATCATTGTGTGAGGTGGTATATACAGTAGTTTTTGAGCAGACCTCTGGAACAAGTCAGTACTGTTGGAATCTGGCTGAACATGCTCGAAGTCTGTTGAACAATGTCTGATCACATACCAACAAGTACTTATGACAATATTTCAATCATGAGACTCAACTCCCCAATTACTAAACACCATGCACCATCCATATCTCAACATGCCTAAGAGCAGGATGAGTCCAGGAAGATTGTCTGAATAACGGTGGATACAAACAACATTGAGTGATCCTTGACCTGTATCTGACCATTCCATCATGCTTCATCCCACAACTTCTTCGTCTTCTGTGGCGCCTACTGCATTTAGGTAAAACCCGTGATCGAGAGTGATCGAGAAGCATAGAATAGTACCCTCCCCATGTTTCTGGCATGAATGGTCGGGTACTGGTGGAACTCAATTACCAACCAATCCAGAGATATGTGCCAAAGAGCAGTACATCAGGCTGGTTCTCTGAGACTGTATATAACCTAAGTGATTGCAGACCAACTTGCAGTAGGACATCAACACCCAACGTGATGCCAAGAACAGTACAGCACAAAACTCACCGCATCCTGAGCATCCTCCCAAAGCCAAACCCAGTGGATAGACGTATACTGTTCAACAGGGTCAGCCCAAGAAGACAATCGCAATAGGCAGCACGAACCTTCCACGTTTGTTTCCATTGTTCCCGGCCCTCGCAACTTCATGCAGTTACGCGTTACTGCGCTCCTTAAGTGCCTCACAATCGGCTGTTATTCGAAGCGTCATGTGCGCGACATCCATCGAGGAATGCGCATGAACGTTATAGATCACCGAAGACGAAAGGGCTATGTAATGCAACCTCGAGAACGCACATGTCAGTCTCGAGGGCTGAGAAATGACGTGGTGCAATAACTCACCATGGCTATAACCAATGCTAAAAGTGCTTCTTGTACACCGTCGACTGAGCGCAGCGCTATCCGTACCATCAACACCACGAATGTATGCATACCAAGGGCTCTCTCGCTGATCGTGGTGACTGGGTATCCTGATTTCTGCAAACGCCTCGACTTTCAAGGAAGAAAACATGGGAGGCAGTACCGGAGTTGTTCACCAATCAGAGTAAGGTATCCTTGTTTGTAATGAGCCCATAGCATTTCCGAAAATCGAAATCACGGGCAGGGGAACGTCTGAACCTCGTGAGTTTCTTAAGAGTGCGTCTGGTCTTCAATGTTTGGGTCGCGATGAGCTGTAGGGTAGCTGCGCTGGGCTATCAAGAGGACACGTGCGTCAGTGGGAACCCGGAGCGAGACCTTTGGTAAACGCAACTTTGACATCAGCCATGAGGGTGGTTGTGGGGTACATAATAACATACCGGGTGACCGTGCCAATGCTCTAGGTGAACGGGTGCCAGACCGTGAATGAGGTTGTTCAGTCGGTAGTTTTGCGGTCATTACTAGCTAAAAACAGAATAGCAGAAATACTAAACGTCCATTTGTGCCGCTGGTCGATGTACTTCTGATCGTGACAACGTTGTTGATTCCCAGACAGCATTCAACGAGTAATGCGTGTACAGTTGATAAGGAGGGGTGAATGCAGTTTACGGAGCAATGGTCGTTGACTACGCTTGAATGGGTGACTCGTAGTTGGCGACGTGTTTGGTACACCGCCCACTCAGTGGCAACTGTCACGGCAGATCCCCATCGCCGTGATTCCTTTTCACTACACATCGACACGAGAAAAGACAGCCTGCTTGGCGGTTAGTTGGTGGGTAAATCCTTGAGGTAGAGACGCTAATCCTCCGAGTTTCCTTCTGACTTGTTTAGTTGTCTATCCCCCAATTTATTCCTTCCCCAACATTCTATCCCATCTATAGCTATGTAGAAAGCTGGGTCCATCAAGCTGACCATCATACCTGATTCCAGAATGCCGACTCGGATGTCCACCTCGTCACAGTGCCTCGGGAACTTCCTATACAAGGATCGCCCTGTCCTCTCTTCACGGTAATGAATGTTCAAGGAAACCGTGGAGATGAGATCGACACTCGGTTCAAGTTCGGCCTATTGTTGCTAACTGGGCGGGGTGCTGCCTGTGGGACTGCGATCGTGTTTGCAGACGTCAGGCAGAACGGACGAGTGAACATCAGAGCTGGATAATAGATAAAGTGGCGAGTCTCGTTTCACTCCGGGAGTTGACCGGCAGTCGCAACAGCAGCCGTCGTGAATCCGGGTCGAGTCCGAGTCGTGATGCTCGGTTTCACGTCTAGAGAATCAAACCTTCTCCACCACGCGATCCGAGAAGGATCCATGACTCTGGCTTCGATATCCATATACTCGGCAGGGGAAGGCATTATGGTCGGTGTGGAACTAGGACCTACACGACATCTCGCATGTAATAATCTCCATGGAGGCGCACTATATGAGACATTTTGGTCGTCATCAAGGCCACGATCAATGCCACCTGTGTTCAACATCAAGCCATCGCCGTGCTTGCTACCATCAGAGCGACCTGGGACAGGAAGAACCTTCATTTTGGCAATCCGTGTTAATGGTTAGTTCGTCTGCTCTCATTAGGACCACTCAAAGACTCGTTATCAGCGGGATTGCGCATCAGCGAATAGAAAACGGCGATACTAATTCACCAGTCATACATTCGTGAATGAGCTTGCGATGCCTGAACTGTACATACTTGATAAAATCCTTAATAACGCAAACATCGCGAAAGAGTCCCGAAGGTGCAGCAATAACGTACGGTGGATACATCAAAAATGAAGTTTAGATAGAATACATAAGTTAAGCGTACGACATCCTGGAAGTGCAAGTCAAATAACCATCACACCTTCAGAAAGCTTTGATAACGAGAGGACATGTCGTGAAGCTCCACATCGTGCTCCACGTCCAAACGTTGCGGCAGCCTGACTCGAGATGCCACACTGGAAGTACTCTGCCCGGTCCCGGACACCTCCGAAGCAACAGTATTTTGATAGAGTCCGACCCTGACTACGATCAAGAGCGGTGTTAAGACCTGATGGAACGATCAACTCGGAGTAAAGCAGGATGGGAAATGGCTGAGCACAACGTACCGCCAGCTGAGAGGCAACATCGAGCGATGGTATCGCGTACGGAAAAGGGCTACCATGCTCAGATATATAGAGGGCCAGCATAACAATTGTCGCGCTGGCGAAAATGGCACCTGATTCGACGATGACGTAGATGGAATACGCATAAGGGTTTCCGGAGGAGTGATCAGCACGGAAGGAGGCGACATTCCGGCCCATCCACCACAGGCGTGCAGCGATGGTCATTGTGACGGAGACATTGACGATGAGGTCCAACGCCCATGACGTAATAGTGAGAGGGATAAGTTGAGGCAAGTTGGTGTTTGGGATCGCGAATAAGATGGTGTCTGCGTAGGCTGTGCCTGGCGGGGAGTTTGTAAGCTGCTTATATATGAAATAGTTGACAAACCGATGCAAGCTAGGTCCAAGAGTATCTGGGTCAGAGAAAGATCAGTTAAATCTTTAGGTCTGCCAAACGATTCCTTACGAAGAATATGGGAATCCTCCAATCGCGGTTAAAAACAATGTAAAGACGCCATATCTCACCGACTCACGTCAGCCCAGATCATGAAGCTGCGGTTCTCGCATACTCACCAGAATAATATCTTGCAAAAATGTCTTTCTTCGACCATCAGCGCAGACTCATCGATAGGTGGAAAGATGCTCGTACCAAACTGACATAAAGTACATCCTTCAGAGTACGCATCGGAAGCGTGTAATCGACGAAATAGAGTGTGGCATAATCTGCCACCCCTGGCGGAACATAGATAAAGGCTTCTAGAAGTTGCCGGAGGGATGCTGCTACATAGATGGTGCAGAGAATAAAAAGCACGGTCGAAGTTAACACGAGAACCCTGGAAAGACGTGAGTACATCCCAAGCCGACGAGCACGAAAAGTAAACCCACCATCGGCTGGAACCTTTCCTCCTTCTCGACGTGAGCAAATACATACACAGGCCGTACACCATGCAGCTGCGAGATTGATCACTTAATCCGCATTGTCTAGATTACTCGCGACAGGGAGCGTACTTCAACCCTGCGTCGCAGTGGTCACGTTGTTCAGCGATAATCGACCCGAAAAGTTCGCGACACATACCATAGAGCATAGTCTCCATCCAAATGGAGACCAGGGATATTTCACCCATAGGGGGGAGGGCAACCGTGACAGTCGCCATGATGTTGAACGAAAGGTAAACGGCCGGAGGTATGCGTTCGGCGCATGTTTAATAGTATCCTTTCGGGCCCCAGTACAAACATAGCAATCCACAAGCAACCGTGAGGCAGTGAAGCTTCATAAGTATAACACTGCTCACCGCGACGGAAATTACAAGAATGAATCCACCGCCACCAGGTACGACACGAAGATGTAGCCTTCATGCTGTATCTGACTTATCTTTTTGTATGCCGGATCCATGATCTCCGTTATAGAGCCCAGGCGCGTAATCGATGGGGATAATGGGACCAAGGGAACGCCAAGCAGGGATAGCAGTATGCATCACTGATGAGTTCAACCTGAGTGTACGTGGTATCATTCCGCCCAGTGTTTGTCCGACGTTCCTGCAGTGGAAATGCAACCTAGAACGGTTGAATATCGCTTGGAGCAGGAGATCATAAGTATGATTATGGACAGGTGAAGTGGCGCCCAGGAAAGGTTAAACACAAAAGGGACTGCCAGAAAAGAAGCCGTAGATGAGCGGTTTTAGTTCCCACATTCACTGCGTATGGCGACCATCTGATCAACTACACTGAGTTTCGAGAGCCTCAATCCCAGCCCTATCTGCTCAGCTAACGCGTTTCGAACCGCGATTTCAGGTCCGTATAACCAGTGTTCGTGTTAGCCGTGACTCGGAGTGTAGCCCAAGCACCGTGGCCGGCGAGTTCAACGATGGATGGATGAAGGACTTCGTTTCAACTTCAAGTTCCGCCTCCTGAGAATCTCTTTGGCCAACTCGTCAAACTTTGAGATCAGAAGACGGTCGTTCCAACTTCCGCCGCTTTTCGGAACTCGCACGAGTTTGAATGATAGGTTGCTCCGAGTCTTTGTCGCTATGCGAAACCAAGCTTGCTCGCATGTGTGTGGACTCCACTCACATCCAGGTGACCACCGTAACTTCAAAACCACCACTTTAAAACATTGACATTGTACGTCTCCCGTCCAGAGAAAAAGTGACTGAACCTGACTGAACTCGTCACATATCATCCGCGGAGGCCGCCGGAGCCGCAGGCTCAGGCTGTGAGCGCTTGATCAAGTACTCATCTGGACTCTTCCTCTCACCCCCGTGCCATACATACGATGACCTCAACTTACTGATAAGTCCCGGTACCGCCCTCCCTACAAATCAATCAGATCCCTCCCAGAGTGGCGTATCAAATAGCCCACGTTTCCCGATCCCCTTGGGCCGTACAGTAACCGAGGCAGAGAATTTGAACTGGCAGCCGCGCGTAGTCGGTCTTGGCTCCCGTGATTCCCTTGAAAGTGGTTCACGTGGGTTGCAGTGTAGCAAGATCTACAGTATGTAATTCCCAAGGATATTTCGAGGCACGACTTGGCAACTTCTTTTTGCAAAAGTGAAACGCGGGACCGGTAGCACAGCATCTACTTGCTAGTCCGTCCCGAATATACTCCGTTCGCTGCGACCCAGGTCGTGCGCTCACGCCCATCACAAGCCACCTAAATTGTCTAAAGTATCACCAATATCACGAAGACGTCGCAGGGTTTGGGGGAAAGTACGTCAGCTGAGCAGCGTTACCCGTCAACGTGAATTCATAGGACAATGTGCCCGTCGTGTCGAGGGCGAGCGTATAAGTGCCAGGATAGAGCCAGAAGTTACCATACGTGTCTGCTCTGGCAAGGGCACCGAGGGCGATCGGCAACGCAGCAGTAGAGGTGCTGCCAGGTGCGATGCTGTGGAGTCGGGTGTAGCTGACGAGGGACTTGTTGGGGTAGGGTGTGGGCCCGTATTGGCCACTGGAGAACAGCAATGCTACGTAGTCCGACGTCACTAGGACAGAAGAGAAAAGAGATCGGTGTGTTGCTCTGCGAAAGAAATGACGTTTGCCTCACCTTTACCAGTGTTGGTCACGCTGATGGAAAGGGTATCGAAAGCTGCGGTATCAATGTGCGTGGCACCTTGACCGCCGTCGATGAGTTCCTGAATATTGTAGGTGCTTGCGGGTGCCTTGGACCACTTGTAACCGAACGTAGTATAGTGCTCGCCGTGACCAAGGGGATAAACTGAAGTACCGTTGTACCACTTGTAGGTGCGACCGGGGCTCGTAGCGCTGGGACGCAAGTTCATGTCGGTCATCGGGATTTCGTAAACGTAGTCCGCGGGGTATTGTGTAATTGGAAGACGACCAGCAGGTGCGACCTTGCCACTAAGAATGTCAAACAAAGCTTGTCCACCGCTCTGACCCGGGTATCCGGCCCATACAAGCGCATTGACCTTACCATATGACGTTAGTCCATGAACTTGGCCGTCAGAGGGAGTGGATACTCACAGATGCATTGCCCTTCAATGTCGTGTCGTCTAATTGTCCGCCACCGAACTGGACAACAACAAGAGGCTTTCCAACAGCCTGAAGCTCAGCAATCAACTCGAGTTGGTTACCCGGCCAAGTGATGGTGAGGCGGTCAATGCCTTCACCTTCGATACGCGGGCCGATACCTCCAGCGTAGATGATGACGTCTGCCTCCTGAGCAGCTAGCACAGCAGCTGCGAAGCCGTTCGTATTGGTTGTACTCATGCTCGTACCAAGTACGTATGTGACTTTGTACCCGTTTTGTATCGCTCCCATGACAGGGCTGATGAGGTAAGGTGCGATACCTTCGTAGTTGCCCTGCATCTGAGTTGTAGCGTTTGCCCAGGGACCAATGAGAGCAATTTTCTTGACGCTGCTGGAAAGAGGCAAGGTGCCGTCATTCTTTAGAAGGACAATACCCTCCACTGCGGCTTGGTATGCGAGTTGCTGAGCCTCGGCAGTGTTGACATTACTCCAGCTGTACGCGCGATAAGGTTGCATTTCGGCAGGGTCAAAGTAACCAAGACTGATGGTCGATATCAGTACCGGGATGAAGACACCTATGTACTATACTCACCGAACGAGAGATGCGTATTGGTGAATTAGGGCTGTCCTGAGCTGCGTTTCCGTGATCAAAGATTCGTTGTAGGCGGTAGGAAGCCATTTATTGTAGAATGTACCACAGTCGATATCGGTACCAGCTATCAAGGCGTCAGCGACGGCTTGCTGGGGTGTAGAGGTATAGTCATGGTGATCGTAGATATTGGCTGGTAGAAATTATCAACTTATATCTCTTTGATAGTATCCGGAAAGAACGCACCAATTGCGTCACAATCAGCAGTAATCTTAGTTGCGAGAGTGTCAGGCATTGCCTGAACGTTATTAGAGTAGAGCTTACCCAGCGATCTTGTGTGAACCCCCAGAACTCCCGGAGGATGTCTTGAAGAAGGTAGGTGTCTGCGCACGAGGGAACGCCATTTACAGCGTTGTAGCTACACCTATATACCCATTTTTTGTCAGCGGATCCTGCCTGAAATACTTTGTTGGGTGGCTTACATGGCAGCACCGACCTTGGCATCACGGTAGCATGACTGAAAAGGGGGAAAGTAATACTCGCTCAGGTCTTGTGTGGTAATCAGTGCGTTGAAGCCGTGACGGTCGTTACCCTCCCAGTCTTCCACATCGTAGCCCGCAAAATGTTTGCAGGTCGCGACAACTTGGTAGTATGGATAGGGGTCAAGACCACCCTGAAGCCCGATTACGAGGTTGTACACGTAGTTGGCCAAATGGAAGGGGTCTTCTCCCGGGGTTTCCTGTCCACGTCCCCATCGAGGATCCTTGAATGGGTTGATATTCGGAGTCCAGAAGTCGATACCGGCACGACCATAGTTGTTGAACGCTCGTCCCTCCGTTCCGACAATGCCACCAATAGACTTGATGAGTGCATCATCAAAAGCGGCACCCATGAGGATCGGCTGAGGGAACGAAGTAGCATAACTGAACTCTCCGGACGGAGCGAAGTATACTCCAGGACTGTTCGCAACGCCGTGCTACCATTGAACGGGTGGGTAACGGCTATTATGACGTATTGATGCAACTCACCAGTGCTTCGGACCACCATTGATAGGCTGGCAGGCCGAGACGAGGCACACCGGGAGAGGTACTTCCCGTGTTATCAATTAATTCCGGTACAGTGAACAAGTCGATCAGGGCCGTTGCACGAGTAATGGCATCCAAGGCCGTGTCACAAACAGAATTTTCGGAGAGCGGCGGAGCATCGCAGTTGGGAAAACCGTAAGCTGCAGCGGAACCGACAGCGAGTACGGAAGCGAGAAAGACACGGTCCATGAGAGGGCCTTGGGAGTCCTTCGACGTATCGTACACATCGTCTTTTATACCGAGATCGAAATGGAATTCCTTGAGTGGACAATCATGTGCGGACCACTCTGTCGAACGACACTTGCTAAGATCCATTGTGGCTTGTGAAACTCGATGGGAATGGGAAAGAATAATCTCGATGTCAAATGATGTGTCAAGTGAGGACCATGAGGTGCTTTGGCTTCTATACCGTTCCGGGGGAGTTAGCAGCCATCATCTGAGAACTTATGATGCGAAGTCAAGGAGTAAACGAAGCGCGTCATATGAGCTGGTATTCGGATCGATAAGTTCTTGGAATGGTAATCGTCCCTGATTTAACGCACGTATCCTGGTATCCCTCTGTCCTGACTCCGTGGCACTGATTGGCTGGTGAGGTGGACATAAACCAAGGTTTTTGCAAGACCACTGGATATATGAACAAACTTCCCACTGCAAAGGAGTCTAACAATGTTTTGGATGAGATAAGATGAATTTGTGCTCACTGTGCTCATAATGAAGTGATCGGTATGAGGAGGATTGACACGCGGCGGATCCTCACAGTGAACATGGAACAAGGCATGGAGTCCGAGGTAACGCGTGGGTTGTATGAAACACTCACTTGTAATTACAATTATATCCGATAGTGAGTGATGCGGTCCTGGACGTCGGTTGGTGGTATGTACAAATGTTCAAACCTCGCCAAGCTGCGAACAAGAAATGCATAGCCACAGTGCCGCGGCCTCTGACTACAACCTCGGACCAACAGTTTAACAGGCTCAATTCTTCACGAGCTCACCACCTATTAGGCGATCATGATGCAGCCACATTCTGGTGTCCTTCCAGTCTCACATCATGACGCCGCGCAGGCTCCTATAGTCCCAATTCGTCGGACCAGCTCACATGCTCACTGGCAGCACCTAGGCAATGTAACCACAGCGCTGGCCACCGCCGTCCTGCCCGCACCCGCTCGCGTTCAACTCGGGTTCATACCATTTCAAAGTGCGATCTCCCATAATAACGCTACTCCTAGCAAGTCCCGCTCTTGACCCAGCCGATGGGCTAGCCACAGCCACTCGCTCGGGTTCATCCCGTTTCGAAGTGTGGTCTCCCATAATAACGCCACTCTGAATCCTAAGTGCCACGATGATTGAGCTCGTGAACTGATCCGGGAATTGAGCACGCCTATTGTTCTCAGATGTCTCTTCCCTTCTCGAGGCACCCGTTTATCTCTATCGGCTGGGGTTGCCTTGACTTCATTCGAATTTAGATAGACCATCTGCCTTCGCTCCACCTCCGAGCCAGCGTCGTACATTTCCGCCATATGACAGTCAAAGAAGGCTACCATTTGCACGAGTCATAGCCAATAGTCACTCAGCCCACCCGCAACCAACGTCTCCAAACGGACTTGCTAACAATAGTTGGAGGTCAATTGATACACGCGCACCAAGTTGACAACAAACTAACTGCGATTTGGGCCAGGTTTTCTACCTATAGATACTCCCAAGAATCATCCTCTGTACCACTCTGAGCGAGTCGAGAGGAATCTGGCGTCTCCGGAGGATCTTTTCCGTCGACGAAACTACGAGCGACCTCGGAATACGTTCTCTTGAAACCCAACGCGTCTAGTGTTTCCCATTCGCTCAACCTCGAACTATCTCCAAGATTAGGCTCTTCCTCCGAAACAGGGACTACCTTAGGAAGCCTTATAACCTCGAAATCGCCGAAGCCAGATCTCGCTGTAATTCGATGCACGCTGAGAAGTGTGGCAGTGTATGGGGTGATCAGTCGTACCTTTACTGCGTTTCTCGGTCATCTGATACCGCGCGATGCCAAGGAGTGACAAAGTTGCATGTGTTCTTCCCGACAATACTGGAGAATGATCGTCTTCCCAGCGCTGAAACGCGCAAACCTCGCGGTCGCGTTCCTCCAGGTCTGGCAGGTTCGTCTTTTCAGTGAACAAGATCTGCGTCCCGTCCCAATCCCATCCAGGATCATGTGTCAAAGGAGGTCTATCCGATCTCCTGCGCCTCGGCGTTCCTCGCTACCAGCATCCCATGTTTCAGTGTCAGTGCCCACAGTCACATTTGAAGTGGACACTTACCCGTGACCTCGCCCAATTCAACTTCTCAACAGGTGCACCCCAAGGGATACCTGGAGTATGACACCTCTTCAGCGTCGCCATAACTCGAAACGGAAAAAGCGGATGAAATGTTGGTGCTTGACATCCTTGCTCTTCGCTACATTTTATAAGTAGGAGAAAGTGGACCTAGGATTCAACATTCGAGTCAACCCGCTTAGAGGGTGCCGCTGACGCCATCTGACCAAGAATGAGTCGTTATTGGCTCCGGGACCGATGAATTGATTCATGGGAAACGACCTGTGTATTCCACACAGAAAAAGTGTAGGACTTGCCTTGTTTGATATTTTAACCACTAGCAAGTTTGTAAACTTATTCCTTACCCCAACAAAAGTCAGTCTAGGCAAAAGTGAGACGTTGCAGCAAGTGAATGCCAGTGGGACTCCGAATCCAGCCAGTTCTATGTTTGTCACGGCTTTGACTCGAACCGTGTCCTCGGACGCCGTCATTCAACGAGTTACCACGACTCCCTTTCAAGTTGCGCTGGTGTGAGCAATTCGCAAGATGCCGCGTGAACGCACTGGCTGCATCATGATGCTTTGCGAGATATCCTTCCCTTGGATTGGAGTCTAGCAATGGTCGAAACGACAGGCACGCTCGACTTCAACGTCAGCGACGAGACGTATCAAACATGGTACAAAGTCGTCGGCGACCTCAAGTCTGGTCTTACGCCCCTCGTCCTGCTTCACGGCGGACCAGGCATGTCCCACCACTACGTGCTCTCCCACGCCGAGCTCTACACCACCCATGGCATCCCCGTCGTCTTCTACGACCAGATAGGCATCGGGGCGTCCACCCATCTCCCTCACAAACCAAAGGCGTTCTGGACCGTCGAGCTCTTCATGGATGAGCTCGATAACCTCCTGACCTAGCTCGGGATCGAGAGCCATTTTGATTTGCTAGGCCAATCCTGGGTGGTATGCTCGCTGCCGACTACGTATCCGCGCGCCATCCCAAGGGCCTTCGCCGCCTCATTATCACAAACGCCCCTGCCTCAGAGGCGCTCTGGGAAGAGAGCATGCTCCAGCATTTGAGCAAGTTCCCACAAGAGTTCCAGGACTTGGTTCGGAAGCACGAGAGGGAGGGCACGACGTCGTCGAAAGAGTATCAGGATGCGTTGCGGGTGTTTTATAACAAGCATACGTGTCAGGTCGTTCCCTGGCCAGAGGACTTGGTGGTATCGTTCAAAGCGATGGAGGAAACACGACCATGTGCGTTATCGAAACGTGTTTCGCTTGATTCTTGTTGAACCGCGGACTCGAATCAGGCTTGGTACCTCCGAGTTCAACACAACGGGAACATTAAAGACCTGGACCGTCATCGATCGTCTCTACATGATCACTTGCCCTACGCTCGTCGTGAATGATACGGAGGAAGGAGCGCAGGACTTCGTCATTGCGCCCTTTCTTGAGAAGATCCCGAAGGTAAAATGGGTCAAGTTTGCCAAGAGTCACTGTCCTTTCTGGTAAAATAAAGAGTACTACTTTGAAACCGTTGGTAACTTTTTGTTAGCTTGTGGTTTGCCTTTTGTATGCGTAATTGGATCGGTAGGGGCACCGCCGTGAACCTGTGACATCTCTTTCCAACACCCCTCAGCCTTGCAGGCATTCTGCTCCCAAAGATTCGCCGCTGATGGCCAAGTATAGCATCCCGCCTCATCATACTCGGGACCTTGCTTTTCTTTCCCAAGCGAGGTATTTGATAGCCATCGCATTCCCGTACAGTTATCCATCTTCAAACTGAACCCAAAGCCTTCCCACCCAAAGCCGTTTACTTCCAGTCCAATACGTGCGCGAGCTCCCATCAGACAACAGCTCGTAGTTGGGAAGTATGTCGTGAGCGCGAAACTCCATCCTCTCAAAACGTTGCCGGGGATGCACCGCTTGATCGGAGTGTACATCATAGTACGTACGAGCCTCGGTCGATCTGGTCGGTGGCGTCCTGAGAGCGGTGAATTGCGTGCATCAGACATCCGAGTAGTACAAGACTAGGGGACCGTCGGCAACGTTTGCCTCAGGTCTGGGTGCTTCATTGGATACTACGTGGTAACCTTTTGACCTACGGTATCAGGAGTAGACCTCGTTCGAGACGTTGACGGGTACAACGATCGCCACGCTCAGCAGTGAGGAAGCTTCTTGACCTCATCAATAATGCATCTATTATTAATAATTGACCAGACGACGACCCATAGTAGGACAAGGAATATGATTTTGGTATGTTCGTCACACCAACATGACGAAGAGGATGGCAATCTACAATAATACACATCGCGCAACATACACACACCCATTGCTTCAGTTCTTCGCGGTAGTCTCGGCAACTTTCTGCTTGATAGCATCCACAACCCCAGGCTCCGCGAGCGTACTGAGGTCGCCAAGCTGGTCACCCTCACCGGCAACAATCTTACGCATAATACGACGCATGATCTAAAGGGGGTGTTGAACAGTCGTTTGCTAGCTGGGATGAAACTGCGCACCTTTCCCGAGCGTGTCTTGGGAAGGTCACCAACGATGATTACTTTTTTCGGTGCGGCAAAAGGACCAATCACTTTGCGAACTTGAAGAACAAGTTCTTTCTCGAGAGCAGCTTCGTTGTTTGGATCATATGCGAATTCCCTAGATAAGGCTTGATTTGGATTGTAGGCCAGTGTGCCAGGAATATACTTACGGTTTAAGAGTAACGAATGCGTACACCGCCTGACCGGTCAACTCATCGGCAGTTCCGATAACTGTACATGTAGTCAGCTACAGGTGAGCACATGCTGTCAGGCACAGACCTGCGGTCTCGGCGACACCCTTGTGTAGGATGAGTGCAGATTCAATCTCAGCAGTAGAGAGACGATGCCCAGAAACGTTGATAACATCTATATCGCGTTAACTTTCACTTTGGACCAAGAAGAGGGTCTCACCATCGATGCGTCCCTTGATCCAAATATAGCCATGCTCGTCACGAGCAGCACCATCACCAGTGTAAAAAACACCAGGGTAAGGCTAGATGAAAAGGCTCAATAGCGCATAAATTGATTTCTAGATAACAAACATACCTTCATGTAAGTTTCGAGGTATCTGTTGTGGTCGTTCCAGACCGAGCGAGCAATTGAAGGCCAAGGGCGCTTGAGAACGAGAACCCCTTCGACATTATTTCCTACCAATTCCTATTGGTTGGCCAATGAGGAACAGGTTGACAAACAGGTGTAGTTTGACTCGCCTTGCCGGTCACAGGATCAAGGATGGCAGGCTCAATCCCAAAGAATGGAACGGTCGCCGAGCCGGCCTTGGTCTCGATGGCTCCAGGGAACGGAGTAATCACAATAGATCCGGTCTCCGTCTGCCAGAAGGTATCGACAATAGCACATTGCTTGCGGCCAACGTGTTCGTTGTACCAATGCCAAGCCTCGGGGTTGATTGGCTCCCCAACACTTCCCAGTACACGAAGGCTGCTGAGATCGTGGCCCTCGACGTGGTGAGCCCCGAGCCGACGAAGAAGACGGATAGCTGTGGGAGCGGAGTAGAATTGTGTAAGTTTGTGCTTCTGCACGGTCTCCCAGTAACGAGAAGGGGTGGGGTATATAGGTGTGGACTCGAACACGGTTGTTGTGACACCGTTGGCAAGAGGTCCGTAAACGATATAAGTGTGACCAGTGATCCAACCAATATCAGCCATGCAAGCAAACTTGTCATCTGGGTGAAGATCGAAGACGTATTTGACGGTCAAAGCGGCACCAAGCAGATATCCGCCAGTGGTGTGGACGACTCCTTTGGGTTTGCCTGTTGAACCGGAGGTCTGTGATAAACAGACTTAGTATAGGTAACACGATACTGTGCACTTGTGCTCACATAGAGGATGAACAACGGGTCTTCGGCGGCCATGATTTCAGGTGGGCAGTAATTGGGAACTTTGGCGGTTTCTTCGTGCCACCACAAATCACGACCAGGAGTCCAGGGGACTTGACTGCCAGTACGCTTGAGTACCAAGACATGTTCGACGCATGGACTTTCCTTGAGCGCGGCGTCCACGATAGCTTTTGTGGCGATGGCTTTCCCACCTCGACGACCTTCATCGCTCGTAAGGAGGACGCGGGACTTGCAGTCAAGGATTCTGTCACGAAGAGATTCCGAACTAAACCCGGCGAAGACGACGGAATGTATGGCGCCAATGCGAGCGCAAGCCAGGAAAGCAGCGACTGCTTGCCAAGTCATGGGCAAGTACATGGAAACGGTATCTCCCTTCTTGACGCCGAGGCGCTTGAGGACGTTGGCGATCGAGCAAACCTCACGCAGAAGTTCTGAATATGAGATGAGACGACCCTCTCCGGGCTCATCTGCCTCATAGATGATAGCAGTCTGAAGGAATCAAAGTTGAAGATATGATATTTTGGAGAACCAAGGGGGTGGCTTACCCTGTCGGGGTATTTCTGTGCCCATCTATCGACACAGTTGTAGGAGGCATTCAAGGCCCCCTCAGGGAACCAAATGATGTCTCCCGTTTCAAAACCACCGGCTCTGACACTGTGGAAAGGGCGATGCCAATGCAAGGTTTCCTGCGCAACCTAGGAAGCCAATATTGATCACTGATAGCAAATAGACAATCAGTGATACAGACCTTGGCCCACCACTCGTCAGAGTCCTCAGCGACAGTCAGGGCGTGGGCAGCTCTGTAGGCGTCGATATCGGGGCCTAGATGGGGCGTCTTTGGGCCGTCCTTGAGACGGGGAGCAACAGGGTGAATTGGGACTGATTCGGTAGAGTCGGTCATGATGGCGGGAGGCAAACGATTGTCTGATCAGAGGTTGTGATCTGTTCGGCTTATATTGCAAATCCGCACGCCCCACACGATCCCCCTTTTTGGGGAATGTCACACCGCCACTGAATGTCGCCGCTGTGATGCCGACAAGTCGCCTATATGAGGGTCCTAAGACAAGTGCCAGTTGGCAAAGAGGCACCGAGTACGTGAACGAATCACTACATATGACTTAAATCAAGAGGCTCGACGCGGAGACAATGCGGTTTACAGGGAAAAAGAACGGCTGAGAACACGCCACCGTCCTCGTCAACAATAGACTTATCGATATTGATCACACAGCTATGCCGAAGCGGAATAATATCGGTGTGGAAATCACTCGACGATGGATCAAACAGGAAATCAGTTGAAACGCGATTAGCCGCTGTGACAGACAGGGCAAACGTTGAATATGCGAGTGTCTACCCTGTCGATTTGAACAAAACAGATCCTTACATGGTCTAATGTTTAGTTGCAGGGGCGGCAAACCTTTGATGGATGTTGAAGTCCGGCCGCGCACCAGGCTGTGGCTTCTCATCATGGATCATGATCATCTGGCTCGGGAACGAGCTTCTGAATCTTCTTCCAAGTTCTTCCACTTGGCCACATCAGCGGGAATCTTCAATCCGCAGCTTGGTTGTGGAGGATGCTGATCATCAAACGGGACGAGCGACAAAGACAGGTTTACATATGATAGTGGGCTATAGCAAGACCAATCGACTGTCATAGACTGTCATACTACGACTGATAATCGATTCTCGGACTTTGAACCGTTTCAGAGTCCGTTGCCGAACCAGTCGCAGTCCGGCTCAATTTTTTCCTCCCAGTGGGAGTTTGTGCGGCGCCAGGAAGGTCAGTGGATGGTACATACTTCGTGATATTGTCGACTTTCGTAATCTGGAGAACTATGAGGGTCCAAGTGCACAAATATTCGTTGAGCGCGCCACTATTTGCTGTCGAGCACGCAAAATGAGGAGTGGGCCACGAGTGCGCAATAATACTTTGTCCAAACCGAGAATACAGACGGTACTAGTTCTACTACTACCCATATCCGTGGGCCGTGGACCCATGGATACCTGTCATGGGCAAACGGATACGTGCCCGTCACAGGTATACCCACCACAACCCCCACAGGATGGGCACGGGTGAGGGTGAGGACGAGGACCGGGAGTGGGTGGGGTCCGAGTCGAGCGAGCGCGGCGTGAGCTCGGAGAGGGAGAGGACCAGGGCCCGTTGTCTGAGGGAACCGCAACCGCTCACATACAAAGACGAGCGCGAACGCATTGTCTGCGTTTGCGTTCGCGTTTGCAGGCGAACGGGAGGGGGGTGGGGGAGTGGTCGAATCGTGTCGTCGGTAAGGGTGAAGGGTGCGCCTGTCGCCGTTATGGTCGCCGTCGCGTCGTCGCGTCATCGCGTTGTGAGTTGCGAGAGGGAGAGGGCTGGGGCCAGGATCCGTCGATGTCGAATAAGGGAGGGGGATGGGTAGGGATGGCGCACCTTGTCGTTGCGAGGTGGGTAAGGACGAGGGAGAGGAGTAGAGCTTGAGGACGCGGAGGGCGGGGGCATAAATGGGGCCGAGAAACGTGCCCAGGAGGTGGTCAGATTCCTACGAGGCAGGTATGAGCGTCACACAGCCATATACGTTCGCGATGTGTATCGGATGCAGTGATACCCACCTTGATGAGGCGGTTGCCCCGAGAGGGAGAGGGAGAGGGGAGAGAGCGCGTCGCGTCGTCATCGTCATCATGGTCCTGGCTGCGTCATCATTGTCGGATGGGTGAACGAGTACCACTTTTCCGCCTTCGCTAACAGGGCACGATGACCGCTTTGGGATGTGGTCAACCCAATGGGGGCACAGTCGACGTGATGGGGGTGTATTCGAGGTGTTAGGTACGCTTTCAAGGTGTTGGGGGTGCGGTCGACACGATTAGGGTGTGTCCAAGGCGATGGGGGTGTCCAAGGTGATGGGGTGCGCTGGAAGCGATGGGGTGCGTTTGAACGACGGGGTGCATTGGGTGTGTGGAGGTCAATGGCGTACGGGGTCATTGACATCACATTCGGTCGGAGATTGAACCTTACTTCTCTCCAAACGGTACCCCGGCCCGGGGCCCTGAACCATCGCAAAAGGCTTAGACTGCTAGCGCTGTACATAACACTGCTGACAATTGTACCAGGCTTGTCACTCGTTCACCCCCCGGGGCCCAAATAATTTGCCATTGAGTACGCACGTGCATACTGGACTTTGCCTCCTTCCACCTCTCGAACTTGACTCATCTGATAGTATCGCGTTTATCGCAATTTGGAGTCCAATGTGAAA